>VYZV01039862.1:100355-129118 GCA_013401275.1 Pandion haliaetus | reverse complement strand
ACCGGGAATGGAGCTGAGCCGGGAAGGAGGGAGGGATGGGGGGGAAGGTGCTCTGATGTTTGGTTTTCCTTCCTAATATCCTTGGTTTTGATTTGATTTGTAGTAAATTAAATGGATTTTGTTTCTTCCCCAAGTTGAGCCTGTCTTTTGCCCGTGACCATAAGTGGGGAGTGATCCCTCCCAGTCCTTGTCTCGACCCACGAGCCTGCCTTTGGATTTTCTCCTCATCCCACCGTGGCCAGGGAAGGGGGTGGGGAGCGAGCGAGAGCCTGCGTGGTGCTTTGTTACCGGCTGGGCTGAAACCACATCAGGATGGAAGACTGTGAATTACCATAGTACACTGAAAATTTGTATACAATTTACATTTCTGCAAAAATACTTGTGACTACGTACAGCAATATTTTAAAGCAGCCACCACTTTTAGCATGATTTTAAATTCCATTTCCCCCACTATCAGGGACAAGGAACCCCCACGGTTATTATTCAAACAGAAACAAATACAGAGGTGAAACCTTACTGACTGCTTTGAAAGCTGGGAGGTCAACCCAAACATTTTACTCGTTTTTTAAGAGAAATGGGAAATTAAATGTAGGGGGTTTTTCAGGTACAACTTCTGCAAAACATCCTCTCGTTTCAGGGAAAGACGCAATGGGAAGAAAAACTAAAAAGGTCACATAAGCAAAATAAATACACATCCCTGTGGAGGAGTACAGAAGAGATCATCGTGTACCTCTCGCTGAGAACCAATAGGATTGTGGAAAATGAAGAGATTATTTTTGCTGTGTTCTTCCTTGCTAAAGGCTATGTTGTATGCTTATCTTTGGTTATCTCCTTCACATGACCTTATGGGGCAGGAAAAAGGCCACCTAATACATCTGCCTCATTTATTTTAGATCTATTTACACACAGGACTTGTGCTTTAATGAGTCCATTTTGACATTCTGGTCATCGAGATAGCACTAGTTGCGATAAAAGGGGTATGGAAGTGTTACAGACTGTTAAAGGAGTTAATATTCAGGATGATAATAAGACATTTGACCCTTACCAAGAAGCAGCTAACTTCCATCATATATCAATGAGTAACAACATACTTGTTCTTTATTTGGTTGCAATAATAACTGAGTCAAATGGTCCCCCAACTACTAATAAAAAGGAAACTGTAAAGATTCATAATTCATTTTGTGCATGTGACACTACACTTCTGGCGTAAGCATTTGATACACTAAAAATCAATGAGGTACTGAATGCTGAAGCACAGGCTTGAGATGAAACATTTCCATTCTCATAGTGTGATTTGCTTGATGCAGTCACTGACTTCCTAACAGCAGAACTCGCTTCCATTGGAAAAGAATGAATTCCTTACAGCAATTTGGACTTTAATTAAAAGCAGCTACCGAGATGTGTCTTAATTTAGGTCCTGTTCCCATGTTAAGCGCAAAACAGCCTAGACATCCTCTCCTGTATGGGAGGTCAAGCACAGGGACTCATCCAGCATGCCCCACTGCATGGCTTTACTTCAAAAAAAAAAAGGGGGGTGTGAAAACAATAAAGTAACATGAAAGCAACTATTTAAAACACATACACACCACCCCCTGAGCTCCAAAGGCAGCTGCAGGGTTCACACCCGCCTGAACCTGCTAGGAACAAAACTGAAAGGAAGAGACCCAACGCACAGCACCAACCCCTCACTCCCTTGTGTAAAGAGTAAATTTAAAGCCAGATTTGCAAAGCTCTTCAGGTGCCTAATTGCCATTGATTTCATTGAATTGAGAATTCAATGGGAGTAAGACACCTAAATAGCTCTCAGAAGAGATCTGAGAGATTTCTCAACATATTCTGCTCTTAGAAATCAAGTGAGGAAATCTAGTAAGTAATGCATTTGGTTTTCTTAACGTAAGTTATGTTAAGACAGTATCTTTAAGGAAAACATATTCTATTTAAAGAAATCTATAGGCTGGTTCTAGGTCCCAAGGAAGTGATCTACATTTGATCTAGACAAGGAGCTGCTGCACCTCGCACCTTTCTCCTTGGTACCATTTCCCAACACACTCAATAAAAAAATTTACTCTCAAGAGTTTTTTTCTTTGTAAGAATTAGTAATTTCTCAGGATTATATTTTTTGACACGCAGTTTCCTTATCTGTTATCTTATTTGTACGAACTCTTTCAAAATGAAAACAGAATTTTAGCTAAATATTAAAACAGTAAGTAAATGCAGCTTTGTATGTGACAACAAAAAACTTTACAGACTTTTCTAAATGGTTATTTCATGAAAGAGTTTCTCCATCAACTCACACAGTGGAGGAGGTGTGTATGTACAAGGAAAACAAACTTTAAAGAAAAGAAAAAAGGCAGGATGGGAGAGAAAAGAACTATTTTACAGCTACTTCTGTCACAAAGAAGAAAGTTGATTACCACTCTTTGATAAGGAAGAAGAAAGCTGTCTAATGGTTCTAAAGCTAAACCGGTATATAATTTCCCTTTAAGTTCTTTTGACTTTCCCCCATGAGCCTTTCTTGTGCAAGGTTACATGCGTAAACAGCAATTGGGCTTCTGGCTCTTTTCAAAGCACATATTAGGATCTCTAAACTCCTGTGAGTGTCCTAAAGCAGATATCATATGAGAAGGCTTGCTAATCATCAGTGTTTCCTTGTAAAGGGGAAAATAGTCAAAGCAAAGAACAATGTGGGGGAAGCCTTGAACAAAACAGACTAATCTGCAAAGGCACACAGTTATAACACAGGGTGGATCACCTTCTATATATTTTCAAAATCCCACACACAAGCTAACAGGACCATTCTCAATTGCAGCAGGCCGTTTACAAACACACCATTCCCAGTGAGATTCCCACAGCGCTGCTTACGGGAGTAAGGATGTGTGTGTGTGTGTGTGTGTGTGTGTGTGTGTGTAAAGATTGAAAATGTTGTGCTTCAATCAGCACTATGGCAGGATCCAATCGTTTTTATCTCAAATCCCCATTCTCTCCTTATTTTACAGGTAATTAGTAAAAGCTGTGCAAACCAAATTCCCCTTCCCTCTGAAACTCAAGCTCTACGTAGTCCAGCTGTTTTTGTGAGTGATCTTTCCCTTAATATGCCAGAGCACCGATACACCCACAGGTTTTGTTCCACAACTCATGGTTTTCTATTTTCCCAGGAACTCTGTGCCAGGTTCAGTGCTGTAGCACAATTGCTAATCTTCAATGACCTTCTACCCACCCTTGCCCTCTACTCCAGCGACTAAAATTGATTTTTCTCCTCACCACATAATAACCTCACGTGCTGTCCTCGCTTTACTATTAGACAATGTAAAGTTGCACCCGGAGCAGAGCATGTGAGATCAGGCTTTTGTATAGCCCTGAAAGCAATTAGTCTAAGCAGCCAGCTAGGAAGCAGTATGAAGACAGAGTGCAACTATCTCCCCCTGTCCAAAATGCCCCAAAACAGGCTGCTTTCAACTTACAGCAGCATACAAAGCATGAGGACCTGCCCAGTGGCTGTGTGAAACACAAAGGCAGTAACTTGTATTAACCAGAGTCAGGAGCATGAAGTGAGCTTTAGTAATTAATTCTACAAGAAGCAAAGATTAAAGAACTATTAAGAACAGAACAAGCTATTAGTAGAATATTGCAAGTACATTTTTCTCACTCAAACATTCTGGTTATCAGAAGGGACATGGGTCCTGTCCCTTAGATGATGAAGAAATCACAAGCAAGTACTGTCCAAAATCTACATGACTTCCTATGGCATGTTTTATGACCAGCTACACCAAGAGATAGCAACAGCAAATACAACCATTTCACTTATGCAGAGGAGATAGTGTTCAAGCAGACTGGTGGACACAGACAGGCAGGCGCTTCTTCAGTCACCTCCCAGGATGTCCCATAACAGTGGGGTGAAGAACACCCCAAGATCTCACATCTGACCTCTCCAGACCCCTGCAACCAGCCACTGGCCAGATCATGAGCTTTTCCCATTTCCCAGATGTTTCATTAACTGTCTGAGGCTCCTCACCTCTGCTCTTAAGCAGTCCTCCATGCCTGGACTTGAATAGAAACAAAGCATTAACCTCTCTTCTCTGCAGCACAGGATTTTATATTCTTGTTACAATAATGGTTTTTGCTTTGTTTTAAGATAATTAGATCTACAAATCAATACAGTCCTCTCCAAGCAGCAATTACAACCAAAGAAAGATGGCTATCGGTGATATGGAAAGCCATTCAAGTAGTGGCTGTTACCTTGAAGGCAGCTTGTCACGTTTTCAAGCATAGATATTAAATAATGCTGTTTTTGCTTGCCTTGTTAGAAGGCCCCATTTCCACAGAGAGAAAACACAATTCAATAACTATGCTACACAAAGAGGTAACAGACTCAGGAGCAGAGCCTTGAAAGCAAGTAGTGCTTGTGAGAGAAATGTGGCATAGGGAATGAGGAATGGAGTTTAACTGAATTAAGAAGGTTGGTCAGTCTACCAAAGTCATTCTGCTTCCTCCTGTAGACCAGTAAGAGTGTTATGATAGGTGGTGCATGGATACGTATTAGGGAAATAAGTTACTTCTCTCATCATAATCCATGTTTCCCACATCCTCATGGCGCTGGCTGGTAATATGAGGAGGTGGGTATAAAAGAATCGAAATACAAACAACATTCATAGTTTAAAGATTGCTTTAAAAAGCCTGAAAAAATCATCACCTATGTCTTGGAAGCACTAAGCCATGTGTCTGGAGGGCTTATATTTCAGCTGGAAGCAAAAACTAAACACGGTAGGAGTTGAGAAATCTTTTCAATCTTCTTAATAGAAAAGAAATTTAAAGCAAGATACACTAAATCAATTTTACTACAGTAAAGCAGGAGGAATTAAGGGGGATTCTACCTCTGACCAAGTGACCAAGACATTTCTAAGCACGTGCAATCTAGTTTCACCCAGGGACAGCATCCTTTCTGTGTGCTGTTTGCATTTCCAGAGCATTCAACATGAGCAGTGTTCTACAGTTCCTACATCACATCTATTAACTCACATTTGGTCTAAAACATCTTTAAAAGAAAACATCTCAATTTGGAGATTCTGGCTGTTGGAGCATTGCTTTTCTTGTTGCACTGTTTTGACGGTGAATTACTCCACCGCCTTTCCCCAGAGTAGTTTCAGCACACTTGAAGCAGCCAGCATCAGACAAGATAGTAGGATCCATTACTGGGCATTGCTGGTCAACAGCAAATTGCATAGGACCCCTGTTGGAGAGCATGAAATTCAAGTACAAAAGTCAGATTTTTAAATGTTCTGAAAATCTTGCCTTGAACAAATTCTAATATGTGGTCAATCCCTCCAGAACTTTACAGATTTCTGATGGGTCCTTTACAAACAACTGAACTACCTCTGCAAAGAAAATAATTAGATGAGAACAGAATATCCTCAGGGATAAGAGATAATTTTGTTCACATATCGGAGTACCTGAAGTTACAGCTTATTTTAACGATGGTTACCAGACACGTACTATTTTTTGAAAAAAAGAAGTCAATTGCAAAACTGCACGTTTCATTTTGACAAAAAGAGGGGAGCATTCAAACTTCTTTCTTCACTGCTTGTTTTGTTCCTGATTTAATATAAAACCCTTCTTTGGATTTGGGAACTCACTTCCACAGTGTCTTGTTCTGCTTTTACGACTCCATTAAGGTCACAACTATCTCTGCTTAACTCATGGAATGATCTCTTCCCTGCTCCCCTTGGCTAAAATGTCACTCCAGTGGGGCTGACCTTCAAAGCTTTCAGCTACAAAATAACTCACTTGAAGTGGCAGTTTCATTTCCCATTTCATTTCCCATTGACTGAGTAAAAGAAGTATCTGGGAGCAGGTTCTCGGATCCATTACCTTCCTTCATAAACACTGAACTCAGACTCAAAAGATCAAAATCTGGTGGTCTGTTAGTCGTACATTTTGTGGTCTAAACACATTCACCCCAC
Source organism: Pandion haliaetus (assembly GCA_013401275.1). NCBI lineage: Eukaryota > Metazoa > Chordata > Aves > Accipitriformes > Pandionidae > Pandion > Pandion haliaetus. Next base: position 123,161 of record VYZV01039862.1, on the reverse strand, counting down.
TACACCCTATGTTTTTTTTCTTCACCCAGTCCTACCAGAAGCTCAGGAGCTCATTTACCTTCAGGCAGGCCCACACAGCTAAATGAGTGAGGAGCCCAGAAGCACCATATATTGCAGGACTTTTTAAATCTCTTTTCACCATATCAGCAACCTCCTTTTCCCTAGCTTTACACTTGAGCTGAAAATTAAGATGGCTCGCCCTACAACACACAGAGGCAGATGATGATTTTGGATGCACTGACCGTGCTGGTGTCCTCCCACAGGCACCGGACCCTGCCTGTTCATAAGACAAGAGCCACAGGAGAGTTTGGCTCTGGCGCTGGAGCTACACAGACCTGACTTCATCCATGGCTCAAACAGACCTCAGCTTTATGCTCAAGCCTCTCAGCCTGCCAATCTCCCAGACATATGCCGCTAACCTTATGTAATTATCATAGTTATAAGAGTAACAGCATATGAGAACAAAGACCTCATTACTAGCTCTAATTAGCTTTAAGCTAAAGGGGATTTAACATAATTTTCTCCTCCAATATGGACGTCAAAGGCAAAAAAAAAACTTTTTCTAATCATTCACCTAGTTTCAAGACAAGAAAATTTTGTAAATAGCCAGGGTTGGAGGAAAAGGGAGGCCTCTGAGATCAGAAGATAGCTAAAGCTATTTTTAAGTTTATTGGTAAACACTTCTTCAAATAGTTTACATTAGTTAAGATTTCTTTTTGAACAAAGAGCTTTATGACAGGCTTCAGCTTCTACCAGAGCACCTTTCAGAAGCTCACAACTATTTTTCCTCTAACAAAAGAGGTGGCAGCAGATGCTTCAAAAATAACTCATGCTTCTTCCTTCCTGATATTTTGGGGTTTCACAGTTTATGGTTGTTTTTCTGCCAGTTTGTTTACTGTTCTAGGGTGTGAAAATGTGAATGTGCCCAGGCTTGAACTTACAGACACCGAATGAATCAATGAGGAGGGCAGTAAACACATGATGCAGCTATGTATAAGCTTATGACATTGGCAGATTGAAGTACGCAGGCTTCTCCACTGTAGGTCCTCCAAGACTGGTCATGCCATGACTCAACTGAAACCACCAGACCACCAGGCAAGCTAAGCAGTCAAAGTATTCCTACTTTTTAGAAAGTCTCAATACATTCTGCCCTCTCAAGCACTTCGACGACTGAGGAAAAAAAAATGATATGCTATGTAAGAAAAAAAAAAATCCAAGGGAAAATTATAGGATTGATCAGATTGCAATTCTTTAGGCAGGTATTACAACTTACATTCTCTTTAATAAGCTGAACAGACTGAGCTACTTGAATTTCTGACTGTTTATTTCCATGATTGATTTTTAGGCAATGTACGTTGTATGTATGCACATCGTGAGATTGTGTCACCCTTGTCTACCTGGAGAAAAGAAAAATAGCAGTTTTTCTAGTAGATCTATATATTTAGAATACTCAGTACTAAGCATTATTTTTATATCCAATTTCCTTTTATAAAATTATTTTTATATTCCTTCAGGGAAAATAGAATGGACTCAGATACCCTTCCAATGTGTGAAGAATACAGATTTTCAGTGTTACTTCATATAAATGTTTATGTTTGCTGTCAACATATAGAGATGTGTAAAATCTGTAGTTTGCTAAATATCAAATATTTCACCCATGAAAATGGTAAAAAGCTAAATTTCTAGACCACAGCATTGAAAAGTGACCTGACTCATTTAAGAACAAACTGTTTTTCAGATCCTGGTTGGTCCATAGACTCTGCAAACCGTCTCCTTTGAATCAGTCTATGCTTAGCACCCACAAAATGAAGCACCTCCCCCAAAAATTAATAACAGGTTGCTCCAAAACATAATGTTCCCAGGACTATAAACTGGCCTGAGACTAAACTTCCATTTGTCACTGTTATGGGTTTGTGTGGCACGGTTTTCCTTGGTGACAGGGGAGGGGGGCTGCAGAGATGGCCCCTTTAAGAAGCTGCTGGAAAATTCGCCGCCCCAAAATGTCGGACGCGCCAAAATGTCGGACCCGCCTCTAGGAGGGGAGTGACGGTGGTAGCGCCTCTGGGAGAACATATTTAAGAAGGGGAACCGGTAGTGTGGGGGTTGGGAAACGTGAGAGGAACATCTCTGCCGATACTGGAGTCAGTGAAGAAGGAGGGGGAGGAGGGGGCGCCTGAGGAGGCTGATGGCTCTGCAGCCCGTGGTGAGAAGGCAGGCTGTCCCCCTGCAGCCCATGGGGGTGAACGGTGGAGCGGAGGCTCCCGAAGATGGCCGTAACCCCATGGTAAAAACCGCGCTGAAGCAGTGTGAGACTGGAGAGCAGCCCGCGGAAAGGACCCGCGCCAGGGAAGTTCGGGAAGAACTGAAGCCCGCGGAAAGGACCCGCGCCAGGGAAGTTTGTGAGGAACTGCAGCCCGCGGAAAGGACCCACGTTGGAGAAGTTGGTGAAGGACTGTCTCCCGTGGGAGGGACCCCACGGTGGAGCAGGGGACGAGTGAGGAATCCTCCCCCTGAGGAAAGGAGTGGTAGAGACAATGTGTGGCGAGCTGACTCAACCCCCATCCCCTGTTCCCCTGCGCAGCCAGGGGGAGGAGGTAGAAAGCATCGGGAATGGAGCTGAGCCGGGAAGGAGGGAGGGGTGGGGGGAGGCGTTCTGATGTTTGGTTTCCCTTCCTAATACCCTTGTGTTTTGTTTTTGTTTTGATTTTTAGTCAATTAAATGGATTTTGTTTCTTCCCCAAGTTGAGCCTGTCTTTTGCCCGTGACCATAAGTGGGGAGTGATCCCTCCCAGTCCTTGTCTCGACCCACGAGCCTGCCTTTGGATTTTCTCCTCATCCCAACGTGGCCAGGCGAGGGGGTGGGGGGTGAGCGAGCGGCTTCGTGGTGCTTTGTTACTGGCTGAGCTGACCTGAAACCACGACAGTCCCTAATATTTTCTTTATTTTACATTGTCTGAGACTTGTGAAAAACTGCTGGCTCAAAATATTCCCTAGTCTCCAGCACGGCAGATTACAATATACCCACATATAATCAAGGAAGACATGATGAGGTTTGCTGAGTTTCACAACATCAATAATCTCTTTTCATAATGTAGACTTCACATTATAATGTCACCAAAAAACTCCCTAGCCAGGAGCTGCTCAAAATTTCAGACAACATTTAAACCCCCGATTCCCTTGCTGAACACCTCTGTGTACAAACTGCACACTGATTAGCACCATTGCAGATGCTCACAGAGATGCTCATTTCTTTTTTGACAGCAGCTTAAATAAACAAAGCCACACACAAAGTATGGCCTGCTTTTCAGACTGGTCCCAGATTTTAACAGCCCAATTTGAAATCACTTCATTTTTGGAAGCACCGTGCACACTTTCAACCTAGTAAAGTCAAAAGGAGTTTTCAAAGTCAGAACAAGAGCACTTCTCTGAGCTTCTGTTGCCCCCTCCTCTACCCCTACACTTTGCTTTTCTTTGAGGGCACACGGAAGTCTTTGCAAAGCCTCCAGCAAAATCACCTTTATCCATACAAAGCCTATTTTGTGCAACTCACTCTGCGTTCATATTTTTTCCCTCTTTCTCTCACTGCTTTTCTTGATAAAGAGTCAAATTAAAGTTCACTTGAGCAAAGATGCGGCAGAGGCGGCTGCTAGCCTCAGGCCAGTTTCCACTCCTGAGATTTACAAGGCAGCCACTTGGAGCTGATTATACACTTTCGACAACACATTTCTGACTTGACATTGGGTCACATAAGAGTTCTAAATTTAAACCCCACTGCTTTATAGCGCAAGTGATGTCTGCCTTGTACAGACCCATTGCCCCTTCCCTGCCTACACCCACCTCTGGCCTTCCCACGCCTTCCCCAGCATCTTCACAGCCACAACACTCTCCCTTTGTGCCCAGAGCCATGCAGGTATCTTTGAGGTCTATGCCATGTGTGTAATGTAATTAAAACTCACCTGCCTAAAGAAAAGCATGTTATGGGTATAAATACAATATATTAATTCATACTATTATCTTACATTTCCTTCCAACAAACCATACTATTTTTAAACCCTCTATAGCTCTGATTGTAGTTCGGCTAACAATAGGACATAAATACTCCATGTTCAGCATTTCCATAGCAGACACATACAGGTTCCTCTACCAATGCCCATGTCCATCAGAAAGCCAACCTCTGTCAGGATGCTGAAGAGTTACCAAACTATAAGCACTCTTGTCTTGCCATAAGGTATTTTTTCCAATTTATACAGACAGCTCAAACGTTAATCAACCCAATTTTACCACCCACAGCAGAACCCAGCCTTTTAACACTGACCTTGCCCCTCAGTCATGCAGATGGCCCCAACATGTCCATTTCGGAGCCCTGGCTCCCAGGCAGTCCTGCACAGGCAGCCCAGCCCAAACCGTGGGGGACCCCCGGGACAGAGCAGCCCCACGATTCACACCAAGCCCTGCTTTCCTGGTTTGAACCCCACAGCAGAGCAGCACCACAAGCCGCTGGCAATTCTTGGCCAATATAGCAGGAAGGCAGGACCACCTGCCACATACCCTGTTGTATCTCTAGCTCCTCTGGCTACTGCTTCAGGCTGCAGCAATACCTGCGACAGTATTAATCAATATTCATTATCTCCTATTACAATGGAGTGTAGTCATCTGGCCAAGTTCATTCCTGGTATGAAGAGACACAGATTCAGTGAATTCAAAGCTGGTTACATCTGTTGATTGAAATTAGCATAGTATGTCTGATCCTGTTTTACCTCACATCAGACTTCTCTTTCTTTTTAAAAAGATCTGCCAAAATAACTGTTGCAGGCTTACTTTTATTTTCTGGATTTTGGGGGGTTTGGGTGCTGGCATTTTTTAACTATGCATATAGAGGAAAAAGGTCTGAAAAATTGTGAGCTCTAAACCCAAACCACTTATGGAGGATTCATTGCTATTTTGTTTCCATCATGGCAGCTGACTGATCATTTGGTAACATCACCTCTATTTTAGAAACAAGCTAGCTCTTGACTGAAGTTAAGCATCAAATTCAGTGGTAGCTTTGAAAGACGTCTTCCAAATTTTAACAGTCTGAAATTCAGTAGAAAAAAAAAGATCTTTACTATTGTGTCAATTAAATTGTGTTAAACATGAAAAATAAACTGCTCCTACTGCAGTCATGTAACCGTGGAATCAAAGCATGAATGCATTCTGGCCACAGAAGAGATACCAAGACCAAACTGCATACACACTTATGCCCCAGTCACCTAACAGTTAAGTGTTTTTTGGAACTGAGGTCTCAATGTCAAACCTGACTTAAACTGAACTCAAACAGGAGCATGGCCATGACCACCCAGAGGATTTGGGTTTGTCCATAATCAACTTAAATTGCTGGCTGTTAATCCTGCAAATGTTAACTATATGTAATCTCCAGCTCACTTCATATTGAGCTCTAAAAAATACAACTCATTTTAAATTACCTAGGTTACCCAAGCCAATTGAGATTTACCGTATTCTTCACTTAACAGAGTATTTGCCTCATCAGAAGCAATAACATTTTTATCATTACTTGGTGACTCCATTAAACATGGTGGCATTTTAATTTTTAAAAGTCTTCAGTATTGCAGGCTGCCAGCCTGTTGTTTTCACATTAAATTTTTAAACATCCTAGTCCACAGTTTTACTGCTTTGCTTTACTGCAGTCAAAGACTTTTGCAAATTTAAGCCCACAGCAACCTCTTCTACCTTCCTCCCCACCACTACAGACCCGCTACCTTGAAATTCCTATTTAGCAATGCCTGTGTTGAACAACAGGCACCACTTACAAGCAGGGTCTCCGGCAGGCACTGGTTTGTTGTGTTCCCACATAACAATGTAAGAGTACAGAGTAAATTACAGAGCAATGCATTTTCAAATCACTGGGGTGGTTTCCTTGGCTGTTTCATTGCCAAGAGCCTGCTTTCAGGTTGTGCAGGGGCCGTGGGCACAATGCTTGCACGGACTCCCTGCCTGGCCCAGGTGAAGGGAGTTCAGGCTCGCTGCACACAAAGGCAGGGGCAGGCTGCACAAGCCTACTGCCTGCACTGACAGCACGTGACCGCACTGCTGGATGGCAAGTCTGGGGCTGGGAGGAGTGGTTTTTGAGCTGAGGGCCCAGACCCCACACTTGCCACAGATCCCAGTCGTGGTCTGGGTATGACATGCCTGCAAACACTGTTCTCCCACATGCACGAGCCCAGTGGGCTCAGTCAGACCCAGAAGGGCACAGGGCTTAGCAGCCCTGACCATTTCCATATGAAGCTTCCAGGTGAAACACAGAGAGGCTGCCCAAGAGCACGAAGGTGCTCCAGCAGCCAAAGACAACTGTATGCTGTGTTTGACCCCTCTGCTGTGAGAGCTGACCACTGCAATTTAAAATCCAAAGACAAAAAGAACAGCTCTTGCTTGATGGCATACAGAGGTTACCTGTGGCAACACGTGGAGGTACAAAAGCCAAATTCTGCTCCAGCTTCCTCAGGATTTCTGACCTTGCCACCACAGCCTGATGAGCCAGACAGTTCATTCTCACCAGGAACCGCTTTTCCTTTCCAAGGCCTTGTGCCTGAGCCCAGGGCTGCACAGAAAGTCAAAACTCAGGTTCAGCTTGCTGCTGCTCATGGGCTCGGTCTGACAGACCCAGGGATGAGGCAGGTCCCAGGTCAGAAAGGCAGACCCTGCTGGAATAAGGGGCCTGGGGAAGTGGGTTAAGAGCGAGCAGTACAGATGATGGAGCAGGGCACTGGTGCACTGCCTGGGCACACTGCTCCCACCCCGCTAAACTCCCCATCCAGACACCCATCCAGCCTCTTCCAGAAGGAGGGAAGTAACTATTTAAACATCTCTTTGACACTCAACCCTAAGCTGATGCTGTGGGAACACCTGCATTTTCATAACCATAAGTTACACTGAACATATCCAGTGCTATGGGCTCACTGGGATAAACCCCACTGTCTTCACCGACCTACAGCAGACAAAAAATGGACACGCCAAATTTCCAGTATGTCATGCCCTGCACAACCTGAGCCAGCACATACTTGACAATCTAATGATTACCAAGCCAGGCTAGGTTTAAACAACCCAAAAGCTGGCACTGTACCTTCACAGTGTAAGACAGCATGTTCTATGGGTGAAGTATCAGGGGTTAACTGTGCTGAAAACCTGACACGCACTGCACCTGTGTCACACAGGTCAATGCACATGGTTTTGGCACTATCACCGCTCCCCAAAGTGATAGGAATTTCACGATAAAACCATTCGTTTTTTTCATCAGGCATGAGAATTCAGTTATTCACAGCAATACTCTGTGCTCTGTACTTAAATGGAGAAGTGGATGATTAATGGCTGTGCAAGAAATAGCAGGGTGAAAAATTGAAGAACATTTTGGAAATGTGTGTTTGTTTCTAAGTGGTGATTACAGGAAATATATTAAAGATGAGTTTTCTGAAGGGATTGCAGCCCAATCCTGAACTAGGCAATTTCCATTTTGGTAAACAGACAAAAATCTCCTCTGGCGTTAATACCCCAGAGGTCGACCTCGTAAACACTAAAACAAACGGATAGCATGGCTGAACAGGCTGAATCCAGACACACTGTGCTGAACATAACTCCAGTCAAACCAGAGTTAAGTGCTTTACACCAGCTCTCAACTGGGCACTCCAACCTCCGAATCCTTGTGCATAAGCTGAGGCATAAGCTCTACGCCACTGCCCCGATGTCACCTACAATATCCCCTTCATAGAGGCATTTCTCCCATGCTGCCTGCCAATCTCCAGCTACATAACACCTCTACTAAAATACTGATGGGAGGGACAGGAGCAGCAGCGATATCCCATGCTAATGAAAATGAGAGTGTACCCTAAAGCCATAGAGAAACTAACTCTTGTGCGCCAAGACCAGCAAATATAGCCAAGCATAAAGTAACTTGCTCACATGTGCCAACAAAGAAAAGCAAGAGTTGTAACTTTACGTGTATTACCATAAATCCAGGCAGAAAGCAGTTTGTTTCTCACCTGGGATTCCAGACTGCACTTTGCCTACCCAGGGACAAGTTGAACCCTCTGTCACAAAATCTCATGAATTCCAGTTTGCTGCATTAGTGCTTCATTTAGAACTTTTTTTTTTTTTAAACTGAATTTAACCTGAATCTCAACAAGTTAATCAGCATGACTCCTCTTCACTTTTATTTGCAATAATTGCCAGGAAGAGCTGAACAGGAAAACATGCTGGTTTGGGTTTCTGTGGCAGGGTTTTGGTAGCGGGGGAGGCGCTGCAGGGGTGGCTCCTGTGAGAAGCTGCTAGAAGCTTCCCTGGCTCTACATTGGACCCACTGCTGGCCAAGGCTGACCCAACCTGCAACCATTGCAGCATATCCTCTGGGGTAACATATTTAAGAATGGAAAACCTGCAGCGGAGAAAGAAGTGGGATGTGAGTGAAACCCCTGTGCAGACACAAAGGTCAGTGAAGAAGGAGGGGGAGGAGGGGCACCAGAGGAGGCTGATGGCCCTGCAGCCCACGGTAAGACAGCAGGCTTGCCCTCTGCAGCCCATGGAGGTGAGTGGGCGAGCACATGCCCACCTGCAGCCCATGGAGGAGCCCATGCTGGAGCAGGGTGATGCCCCTGAAGATGGCCGTGACTCCATGGGAAAGCCCATGCTGGAGCAGTCTGTGCCTGAAGGATTGCACCCTGTGGAAAGCACCCATGCTGGAGCAGTTAATGAAGAACTGCAGCCTATGGGAAGGGCTCATGCTGAAGAAGTTTGTGGAGGACTGTCTTCCATGGAAGGGACCCCACGGTGGAGCAGGGGAAGAGTGAGGAGTCCTCCCCCTAAGGAGGAAGGAGTGGCAGAGACAACGCGTGATGAACTGACCCCCAACCCCGATTCCCCGTCCCCTTGCACTGCTAGGGGGGAGGAGGTAGAGAAAATCAGGAGTAAAGTTAAGCCCAGGAAGAAGGGAGGGGTGGGGGAAAGGTGTTCTAAGATTTGGTTTTACTTCTCGTTATGGTGTCTTGATTTGATTGCTAACAAATTAAATTGATTTTGGGGTTTTCCCCTCCAAGTCGAGTCTATTTTGCCCGTGATCATAATCAGTGAATGATCACTCCCTGTCCTTGTCTTGACCCATAAGCTTTTTGTTGTATTTTCTCCTCCCCATGCCAGCAGGGGGAGGAATGGGTGGCGTCAGGATGCTTTGCTGCGGCTGGACTTAAACCATGACACATGCGATGGACTGTAAGTGTCTAGCAGCATCTCTGGTCAAGTCCAGCTTCTGCAGATGAAGGAGACTAGGCCCAGGTCCTCCCTGGGAGCTGGGTCTCCAAACAGCCACCTCACTGTCCCATGCACTCGCACAAGCCCCCACACCTGGCACAGCTTGGCCTCCTGGTGCTAGAAAAAGCTATGGGTTCAGCCAGTTTCCCAGCTGAAGGGCCTGAAGCAGTGATGTGCTGGGTGAGTAGCCTCTCAGCCAAATATAATGCCCCTTTTGGCCTTTGCTTGCACAGTCCCAGCACGTGAAATTCCCTCATCCCCTTAAAAAGCATCTAGTTGCCAGAACTGCATGTTTTCTACTACCAGGGAGCACCTTGGGGCTGCCCCACACAGCTTTATAAGGGGATACCTGTAAGGACACCCCCAAACCAAAAGCAGGTTAATCCAAGTAGCCCACGCTGCTGGCATGGGGGACAGGACAGCCCAGACCTGCAGGAGCAACTCAAGGACCAGCTCCCAACCTCAAGCCTCTGAAGCCAAGAACCAGGGGTCTGTTGCAATTATCAGTTTTGGGCTGGGGTGGCCCCAAAGGGCCCAGTTCAAGGGCTGGAGGAATCTAAGCCAGTTCGTATTTTGGACCCCAGTCTGGCTGATTACCCTCGCATGTCAAGGGGGAGCTGAAGGGGCCACTCAGGCAATAACAATTTACATTTTCTCCACGTTAAGTGCACAACTGTCTTGCGCGAGTCAGGCTCATGGAGGGTGCTTCAGAACTGGTCTAACAAACAAGCCGCTGTGCAGAGGATAACAAAACCGAGGGCAACCTTCTGAATATGCAGCCTTTGACAGAGAGCCATAAGAAAAATATTCAGTAGCAATAAACTGCATGTTAAATAAATACCAGTACAGCTCATAACAGAATTACAGACAAGCAGTTCAACTTCTCTCAAGAGTCTTGCATACTTCAAGGAAAATATCTCCCAATTATCATAAAAAGCTATCCCCAATTTTCACAGTTCATCTATAATATGCTGATTGAGAATGTAAAATGTATGGCTCAGGTATTTTTGTATAATCAGCTGTAACCATATCCTCAAGTGTAATGACAAGCAATCGGAATAGCAAGACTAATACTTTAGCTATTTAAATTCAGATTGCCTGGTGTTTATACTAGTATTCCCAACAGAGAAGGGAAACAAAATATTTGAAACAAACAAGTATCTTCTCTGTAATATTAATCTTCTCTCATAACAGAACCCTAGTGGAAAAACAGATTAATCAACAACAGAACAGAAACAGACAGTGATGCACTTCCCTACATTGCATTTTCAAGAATAAGCAAAAGGCCAGCGTGTGCAGGGAACAAATACTTCACATCTCTGGAAAAAACCAGCCCTAAGCTCATTAAAGGGTCACTACAGATGCAAAGAAATAAGAAGAATTTGGTCAATGAGTGAACACAATGGTCCAGGAGAAAGCTGTGGGCAAAAGAGAAGTGCCCATTGGAAGGGCCCAAAGCAACACCCTTAGTCAGCCAGCCATGCTCCAGGGGCCACCTCCTTGCTTGCAGAAATCCAACAGGTTCAGAGAAGGCTGCGGGATGCATTTCGCCTTACACATGTTAATGTGCCTGTTTATGGGGCTGCCCCAGGAGCAAGGAAGGAATGAGACTTTCCAGACATGGTACTTTCAGCTCTGCACCTGTCCTGGTTTCAGCTGGGATGGAGTTAATTGCCTTCCTAGTAGCTGGTATACCGCTATGTTTTTGAGCTAGGTATGAGAAGAATATTGATAACACTGATGTTTTCAGTTGTTGCTAAGTAATGTTTAGTCTAAAGTCAAGGATTTTTCAGCTTCTCATGCCCAGCCAGCAAGAAGGCTGGAGGGGCACAAGAAATTGGGAGGGGACACAGCCAGCACATCTGACCCAAACTGGCCAAAGGGGTACTCCAAACCCACATCTAGTATATAAATTGGCGGGGGTGGGGACGGGGGGATCGCCACTTGGGAACTAACTGGACTTCAGTTGGTGGGTGGTGAGCAATGCATCACTTGCATATTCCAATCCTTTTATTATTACTATTGTAATTTTATTAGTGTTACTATTATCATTATTACTTTCGTCTTTTCTGTTCTGCTAAATTGTTCTTATCTCAACCCACAAGTTTTACTTTTTTCCCCGATTCCCTCCCCCATCCCACTGGTTGGGGGGAAAGAGAGTGAGTGGCTGCATGCTGCTTAGTTGCTGGCTGGGGTTAAACCACGACAGCACCAAAAAATAGCTAGGGATAGCAAGAGAATCAGCACATGCAGGATCAGTTGCATTTCAACACACGATTGTAAAAACCCAAACAGCCTCAACATGCCAAAGCCAACTCCTATATAAGCAGGCACTTTTATTCATGGAGATGATATGGCTGCTTAATAGAGTAGAAAATCTGGCAGAAGATTGCTGCATTCCCTAATAACCACATCCATGAAAAGATCAGTTGAAATCAGCCTCTTAGCGAACTATGAACCACTCTCATGACAAGTAGGTTGTACAAGTGCAAATGACCATTACAAAAGAATAACGTTTAAAAAAAGAGTATCAGCAAATAACAAGCAACTGTTTAAACACCAACACTCCTCAGCAGCCACAGGAACAGTTGTGGGAGCAACCCCGTATTCACACACCGCAGCTCTGCAGACAACCAAGGGTATTCCTCGGTTTCGGCTCTGCTACTTGTGATCTGCAAAACAGTAAAGAGCCAAAAGACATGCAAGACCCCAAACAGGTATCATGTAAAAGTAAAAGTACATCAGTGTAAATTAAACATTGATGTCAGGAGGTTTTACAGTTCAGCAGGCCCCCAGATGTTACTGTGTGCACACAGCTGCCTTCAGTAATGTCAAAAAGCACATGAATAGAGACATTAAGAAGGCCTACTCCCAAATACAGTGACATTCCATGACAGAATGAACCCAATAACAGCAAAGTGAATAAGAAAGGCTGAAGAGAAGAAAAACCAAAGATGTGACGTAAGGAGACATGGAATGTATTTTTGTAACCAAGGGAGCAAATGCAGTGACCCAGGCTGTGGATCTGGCTCCGCAGTTTCAACAGATCAGAGGGGCTGAGCCACTCAAGAGCTGAGCTGGTTGCTGGGAAGTTTACAGGGTCAAGAATCAAATTCTCCTCTAAAACTTCAACTGCTTCAGGAGAAGAAAAACCTGGTTTAAATGGAGAGGATACGATATATCTGTTTGATTATTCATTTCATTGCTTGAATGCTTTAATTTCTTCTAGGAAGTCATTTCTTGTTTGATTTTCTGCATGTTTCCAGGTGCTTGTACACCAAGTAAAGTATCTTTCTGTTTTTCCACCCATTGTTTCTGTCCCTTTGGGTTGCACCCCCTCTCCTCTCAGACTCGCACAGTACCAGCCTGTACATGAACTCTGGAAAAGGCAACAATTTTGTTTCTGGAGTAATCACAGACAATTTCCCTAAAAAGAAACCACATTTCATCCTGTTCAAAAGGCCAATGTCTCAGCAGTGTAATACTACTTTTGAATAGCAAAAAAAACAGCATTCAAACACTGCCAAAAAATTTTATTTTATGCCAACATATTCAGAAAGAAACTCACCGTTTTTCAAAGAGAAATTTTAGAGAAAAAAAAGTTGGTTGTTTGCACTTGTGCAATGACTTTGTTCCATCCTGCGCCTCTCTAAATATGCAAGTCAAGGGAAAGAAAAAAACTACATCATTTTTTCATGAAGAGAAGAGTTTTCCCCCTAGAGCTGAAGCTTCTTCTTACTTCTTTGTGTTTTGTCAGCTGGCGTGGGAGGCATATTATCCAGGAGTTAGGCACACATTTCCAAAACGGAGAGAAAACAGACAGGGTAGACAGTCCATCAAGAAAGGAGATATTTCAGGTTTCAAATGTAAGAGACACACCAGATAGAAGAATCACTTTCCTTTAGTCCTGCTGAGTGTTTCTCTCGCTGCCCCTCCTCAGCAGTCCCATTTCATATTTGTTTATTTTTGAGAGAACTATTACCTCAGAAATCAGGGGGAGTAATTCTAATCCTAAAGTCAAACCTGTGTTTAACTACTTCCCTGAAGTCAGCCCTTTCCCAGTGACGGGGAGGGGGGAGAGGGCCCCTTACGCTCTGTACAGAAGAGTTGCTGGAGCACAAGGAAAAGGAGAGGAGGAACCAACATATTTTGCCACTGAGATTTCTGACACAGTGCTGCTCGTCCTTCACACTCACACCACCCTCCACAGCTGAGCACAGAGCCGCCGGCCCCTTCTGTGCCCAACACAGATACTCCCATCATAGACTTGCAGAACATGCACACAGTAGAACCACCTAAACACTGACACACACACGCCACGTTTAAACCACCTGTGGATACACAGCTTCCGTGCAACCTGAAGTCTAACAATATTAAATACCTGTGATAAATTGTCAGCCTGATCCTTACATACCACTATATTAATGAACAAAACATGCAGCACTGTACCAAACTGTAGAAAGGCAACATAAGACCTACAGAAAATATTTCTCTTTGCTCCCTACACAAGAGCATTAATTCGATAATTCTTGAAAAATGGAACATAGCTGGCATAATCAAATAAATTATTAGAAAGCATATAAATCATTACTACCTAATACGACTGCAACAAGATTCAATGCCATTTACAAATAACTATGAGGAATGACTACTGGATTTTACTGAATTAAAACTAGCAAAAGTTCTAAGAAGACAAATTATGTAAGATGACCCTACACTCATTTGCAAACTAAAAAGGCAGAAGAAAAGCAGCAGACAGATAAGTCTTACTTTTTCAACTGCTTCGCAGCTTGCCCCCAAAACAAGGATTAATCATAAAGTGGAAATTTTTTCACTCAATTTTAATTAGAGATTGAGTGGGTGTGAATCTGGAGACAGACTAAAGCTGTATGGAAATTCTTAACACTTTTGGAAATGAGGTGTCCTGAACTGAGTCAGAGATGTAGCCTTTTAGAAAGTCCAAATCCAGACTGCTATATGGATTGCTTGTGCTGGCCCTCATAATGTACTGTTTACTCCCAGGAGGACATTTCCTTACAGAACACACCTCCTCTGCTCCCCTAGTTCACCTAGATACCAAATAGTTGTTTGCATGAGCCCTGCTTCACTTCCTGCAGGGCCTGGAAGAAAATACGATCAAAATCTGCTGCCGAAGCAGGGAACCAGAGCAAGCGAGTAGCTCACTCTTTCACCAACACAGGCAGCTTAACACGGCCTGGGAGAAATGGCTTCTATCCTTTTCTTTGCCCCTGGGTTTCTTCATGACACTATTTAAGATTCTTAAACCAAGACTTTCAGAGACACCTACTCACCTTCTGGGTGCTCCTAATGCACAAGCTCCGTTTGCAACCGCAGGGCCCTGTCTGCCATCTCCAACTATCCCGTCAGCACCAGCTGCAGGAATGTAACAACAGATACTCTAGGACTCAAACTCCCCAGCCTCTGCTTTCCCCATTAGGACAGGAAGGGGAGAACTGCAGGAGAGCTTTCTCAGGCTACCAAAGAGCTAAGGAGAAAATTGCCATTTATGCAGCATTACCCCAGTTACTGTGATTAACACCCTGGAAAATCTCGGAGAAAATTGTTAATTCTGCCTAAGAACACACACTGAGCAGTGTGCACGGTCCCACACCAAGCAATAAGAATCTGTAACACCCATAAGCTGCCTGTTACATCCAGATCAGTGCACTTCACGTCTGTGGGATCTCTGTTTCTCTACTCCTCCCCACCTCCAACATGCCCTTTGTTATAGTTTAGATCTTGGAAGACCTTCTGCAGTGCTAAGCAGGGATTCAAAATCAATGCAAATCCCAATGCTCTTCTGCGAGTCTCTGGCCATTATTTCCTGCTCATCTCATCAAAACATTAGTCCTTTGCACTGAAAATCTGAATAGCCTTGAGCACTTTCCTCTTTTTGCTTCAGCTCCATAGTCAAAAAGAGTAGGACAAGAGCAGAGGATGTGCGAGATGAGAGTCTTCAGTTTTTTCAGTCCAAATCTCCTATTTGGGGTTTATTATTGCTCTTTAGTCCATTTTGACACTGTCAAATCTCAGCTTCTAATCCAGGTTCAATATGGACTACTCATATGCTTAAAAGTGAAGCACATGTTCACCTGCTAGGGCAGGTGACAGCATTTCTCATCACCTGATCTGAGGAATGAATTCCCCCAGGAACTGTGACCTTACCATAAACCCTAATCCCTTCCACTTCAAAGTCCCCTTGGATCCAGCCTTCTCTAAAAACAGACACACCTGCACTGATGCTGCCACACCAAAACAGAGCAGCAAAGCTGACCAAAACACTCTGCTCCAGAAGGAATCGAGGGAAAACAGACTAATATAAAGTGGGTAGTGGCCATAGTGCTTGCTACAGAAATAAAAGGCACTCCAACCTCATGGCAATGAGCTGTCTATAAAACCTGGACAGAACAGAGGAGATCAATACTCATCTTGGGGATGATGAACAGCACACGCACTGCATATTTATTTTAAGGATATGCATACATACACATATAACCACATGCAACATCTTGTACAAAGAGGAAAGACACATGTACTTTTCTCTTAAATGTGAAAAAGAGTATTAACCCATCAGCGTGGCTTGTGGCCTAGACAGCGCGTACTAAACTGATACATGATACATATCTCTCTTACTGAAGCCCTGCCATTCTCAGAGTCCTCCAGCCCTGTTCATATTCAAAGGCCTTAAAAGTTTTATACAATTTTGCATGATCTAATCACAAGTTTGCAAACACTCCCAAAAATTTGGCGGTTACTATCACCACCTTTAACTGAAGGACTGTCTTTTTGGCTCCACTGTTTTAGTTTTACAGGTTATTTCCAGTTCTTTGACTTTATGCCTTACCTGCCATTCCTAATTAAAATACAGGGGAAGACTACCAAGACACAAGCATTTAATTTCAAACAAAGTTTAAAGCAAAGAGCTGACAGGGGCTGAAGGTAGGGGGCTGGAAGAGGCGAAGAGAGGAGATAATTGTTTCTTTTCCCAGTTGCAGCTCCTCAGTTTCAAAAGCCCCTCGGTTTCAAAGCAGGGATGCAATCTTTTAAAAAAGTGCCTGTGCTGCTGCACTGCCTTCCTCTGTTTGTGACATATGCAGTCACAGTATTTGATCGAGCCCAAAGCCCAGTTTTTAATGCAGACACTTGTGCTGGGGTCTGGATTTCTGCAGCTGACATGACTCTAGGGAACAGCTTTCATTTCAAATAAAAGCCAGAAAAATGTTTCTTCCCTGAAAAGGATTTTAAGCAAGTAGAATCCACTGTAGCACAGGACATGCAGATAACTAAGACATTGCTATGAACTAGAAATCGTAACAGGTTGATTACAGATTAAAGTGATGTACAGACACCTGCTGTAAGCTCACTCTCCTACTATTGCTTCACAGGTAGTGGAATTAACTTCACCTTGACAGCTCTTTGGGGAGGAAGAGGTATATGTACATCTATAACTTAAGCTCCTAAATAACCAATCTTGAGAGTGTGCCACTTGTCGCTACTCCACATCACTGAAGCCCTGGACTAAGCATTTCAGAAAGCAGAACCCAAACCACTGTCAATCCTCTGCCATCCCACAAGGACAAAATTGACAGAGAGGACACCAGCAATTTGAGATGCCTTTCATGAAAACTTAAGGCACTGGTACAAACATCTGGGGGCACAGCACATCCCAGGGGCTGGGAGAAGGATGGTATCTGAGGACCAAAGCCCTCCCCAGATCCTGATCCTCATGTACAGGCAGCGCAGAGCGTGTATTCACACTCACTCCAAACAAGCCCCAAAAAATCAGCAGATAAAGATGGACCTATTTCCATCTGCCTTTGTTGAGACCAGGGGAGGATCAACCAACTACATATTATTCACCCATATTTTTATAGCGCTTGCTATGTGCTTCTTAAACAGTGAGTAAAACTGAAAAGTCTTTCAGTTTATATGTACCTTCCTCCTTACCATTTGCTCACTCAATCGTTGATTTCGCTCAGTCTCCATCTGTGTGGAGCCGACAGGCCCACCATGCCTTATGCCCACCTTACCACTCACTCACATGCTCCAATGGCGAATTCCCCAGGGAGGCTAGTGCAGCCTGCGCTGCTGCATCAGCCAAATCAGCAGTAGAAGGATGGACTCCCATCTCAGTAGATAAAAAAAGGATTAAAAGAAAAAACAAGCTAACTCTGCCCAACTCATGCCAGTTAGCCATGGAGAACTTCCAGATAAACATTTTGACATGATGAGCTACAGCAGCATGGCAAATCAATGTTAGCAAAGGCAGCAACTTCTTGCAAACTGTGTGCTTTACTAACTTTTGGTTCTATTTGAATGCCCTACCTTCTTCAAGTCCCACATAAACAGCAGCCAGTAGGCTGTCTTAATTTCCATGCAGCAAAACAACACTTTTGAGCAGCAAGAGTCCTGAAAACTTAATTGAGAAACTACTTGTTCAGTGATATTGTGCCTCATTCTCCCCTCCCATACTGCCGACAGAGACAAGAGGCTCCCAACGAGGTGAGGGGCAGCAGATGACAGTGAAGAATCGTGAGCTAGAAACAGCTCAGATCCTCTAGGTTAACAGACCCAGCAAAAGTCAACCAAACAGACAGCTTGAAAACATTCAGCCCAAATGCATCCTTCTCAAAGCCTGTGGTGCTCCACTGGGGACCAAAAAGAATAATTCAGACCTGACTCCATGCTACAAACATTCCCAGCACAATTTGCCTAGTTTCACTTCAGGGAATTCAACATAACATCTCAACAACTAATTCCCAAACAGAGTGTTTTTAAAACGTGGGTGATTTCAAGCGTGTGGAATCTTCCAATAACTTCACAACATCCATATGTCAGATTTTTATATATAGGTGCTCCATAAGGCATATGGATTGCATCACCCTCCACAGCTGCTGATAATAGTATAACAAAAAAAGTAACGAAAGCCTGGCTTTCCTACAGCTGAAGTATCAGGGCCATTTCAAAAATGTTCATCAAGAGCCTGCAGACCGGTACCACAAACAAGTTACCCTCTAAGAAGCCCACCTCACACTATGACTGAGGTGCTTCAGCCACTTAGGAGCATTTTTAAATTTTCTCCAAAGTCCCCAAGACAAAGCCCTGTACTACAACAAGGGGCAGAGATTCTCATCCCCTCATTGAGCAGGGTGGGGAAGCAATCCAGTCAGTCTCTCATCTTCATCCTCTTCCACCCCAGCTGCACTTCAATGGCCCAAAGTCAGCATACACCTATTCTCTCTCTAGCTCTGCCTTTCCTGAAGAGACTCAAGAAAAGAAAGAGCAAGTCCTTATTCCTCCTTGCACCTTCTTGCCTTGGCAAACAGGGTCTTTCCTCAGAACTACAACAAAGACCCTGGCCTCTCCCACATGGCCAGGCACATTTTTCCAGCACTGTCTTCTTCCACGTTTCTCCTGACAGATCACTAACCTTGCACTAGCATCCCTGGCTCACTCCCTTGCTGTTTTGAGCTCAGAACTATTTAATCAAAACGAATTGAACATACGTAAGGTTCTACGCCTGGAGAGAATTTTATTTTTATTATACACCAAAAAGGCATGTTTCTGGTTTGTCAGGCAGGTTTCATTTACACAGGCTTGCAGCACTTGCACACAGCTCATTTTATTCTCAGCTTGCCTCCAGAGCGGCTGTAGGAGTACATCCATATGGTCAGGGCTTTACAGCTAAACTGGAAGTACCAAAACAGAGATGCAACTTTCATGCAATTATATGCACTGCTTCACTTTCTACATTGGGAAGCACACACCATCTCCCTCCCACTGCATCCGCAGAGAAACACGTGGTAACAAAGAGGTCCATAGCAAAGCGGCTCCTCTGCCTGTGAGAGCCAGGAGCAGCTGCACTGCACCGGCCTCAAGGCAGCGTTATCTGAGGAGCCCCACAACAGAGCTCCCTCATCTGTCACACCCAGAACTGCCAGAGAAATAATAGTACCACCCTCCTTCAACAACCTAAGGTACACAGGGCAAAACTAAAGATATGGAGCCCCTATGACTTTCTGTTCCTTGAACCTCAGTAAGTTGGCACTGAAACTCTGCTGATCATCCCTCTCCGATGATGGGTCCTGGGGGAGAAGGAAGAAAACCTGGTTTGGTCAACAGGGTCACCTGTGCAGATGCACACAGCACCCAGCTGTGAGACTGTCCCAGACCAGGATCAACAGGACCCTCCTGTGAGCACACAATGGGACCAGGCATAAAAAACACTAGAAGTTTCCTGCGCTGAAATGGCAGGAATGCATTGGTCTGGCTCCAATCCCTGTGCTAGATCCCACCTGCAGAGTTCAATTTCTCAGAGTTCTCTGAAAGCAATAAAAGATTTACTATTTTTTAATAAGCTATTTTTAAATCTTTTCATACATATATATGTGTATATGTGTGTCTATATACATCTCAAAACATAAAACCAATTGAATTTCTCAGTGAAGATTAAAAAATGGAAATACCTAAGACTATATACCCACATCACAAGCCAGTTCATCTCCTCAGAACTTGAAGTTCAAAAATTCACAAGGAGTTTAATAAGCAAATTTAATGACTTTGCACAGACGTATCCACCTCCTTTTATACCGCTTGTGATCAGATGACAGGCATTCACTCCTTGCTAGAATTTTTATGTACTTGCTCATTTGCATGCACTCCAGAATTACCCATTAAAGGCTGCCTTTTCTCAACAAATTTTTGCCTCTGATAAATGGCCAACTCGGCTGACCTGACTTCATGACAGTCCTTGATCCTGACAGCTCAACTTAATTAATCTATTTAATTTATTGATCAAGCCCATGGCAAAGGAGTATTCCCCATTAAATAGGATTTTTATCATCCTGACTTATATGACTAAAGGCCTTCCTAAAATCCGAAATTTACTTAGCAGTTAACATGCTGTCCATCCAAAAAGCTATTCATGAAGGGGAAGAGTTGGAGATTAAAAATGATGTCATGATTTTAAATAATGACCCGCAGGTTAGGCTGTAAGTTGTACTATAGCCCAGTTGCCTATTTCACAAAAAAAAAAAAAAAAGCATTACAAAGCAGTAATAAATCCTTGAAAAGCTACTCTGAAGACTGTCTCTACCATTGGGCTATGCTCCATTACATTTGTGTCACCTATAGCAAACCAGACAGTTCTATTTGTGCGAAATGTGACAAGATCATCTCGTTCTAACCCCCCTGCTATGGGCAGGGACATCTTCCACTAGACCAGGTTGCTCAAAGCCCCATCCAACCTGGCCTTGAACACTTCCAGGGAGGGGGCATCCACAACCTCTCTGGGAAACCTGTTCCAGTACTTCACCACCCTCACGGTAAACAACTTCTTCTAATCTAAATCTACCCTCTTTCAGTTTAAAACCATCACCCCCTGTCCTATCATTACACTCCCTGATAAAAAGTCCCTCCCCATCTTTCCTGTAGGCCCTCTTTAAGTACTGGAAGGCTGCAGTAATGTCTCCCCAGAGCCTTCTCTTCTCCAGGCCGAACAACCCCAACTCTCTCAGTCTATCCTCACAGGACAGGTGCTCCAGCCCCCTGATCATCTTTGTGCCCTCCTCTGGACCTGCTCGAATGGGTCCATATCTTTCTTACACTGGGGACCCCAGAGCTGAACACAGTACTCCAGGTAGGGTTTCACAAGAGCAGCGCAGAGGAGCAGAATCCCTTCCCTTGACCTACTGGCCACACTTCTTTTGATGCAGCCCAGAATGTGACAGGCTGTCTGGGCTGCGAGCACATGTTGCTGGCTCATATCCAGTTTTTCATCCACTAACACCGCCAAGTCCTTCTCCACAGGGCTGCTCTCAATCCACTCATTGCCCAGCCTGTATTGTGCTTGGGATTGCCCCGACCCATGTGCAGGACCTTGTACTTGGCCTTGTTGAACTTCATGACGTTTGCACCGTCCCACCTCTCAAGCCCATCAAGGTCCCTCTGGATGGCATCCCTTCCCTCCAGCATGTTGACCACACCACACAGCTTGGTGTCGTCAGCAAACTGGCTGAGGGTGCACTCAATCCCACTGTCCATGTTGCCAACAAAGATGTTAAACAGTACTGGTCCCAGTACCAAACCCTGAGGAACACCACTCATCACTGCTCTCCACTCGGACACCAAGCCGTTGACTGCAACTCTTTGAGTGTGACCATCCAGTCAATTCCTTATCCACCAAGTGGTCCATCTGTCAGATCTATGTCTCTCCAATTTAGAGACAAGGATGTCGTGCAGGACGGTGTCAAATGCTTTGCGCAAGTCCAGGTAGATGATGTCTGTTACTCTTCCCTTATCCACGAACACTGTAACCTCATTGTAGAAGGCCACCGCGTTTGTCAGGCATGATTTGCCCTTAGTGAAGCCATGTGGGCTATCACCAATCACCTCCTTATTTTCCATGTGCTTTAGCATAGTTTCCAGGAGGATCTGCTCCATGATCTTGCTGGGCACAGAGGTGAGAGTGACTGGCCTGTAGTTCCCCAGGTCTTCCTTTTTTCCCTTTTTAAAAATGGGGGGGTTTGCTTCCCCTTTTCCAGTCAGTGGGAACCTCCCCAGACTGCCACAAC
The DNA here is from genome assembly GCA_013401275.1 of Pandion haliaetus. NCBI lineage: Eukaryota > Metazoa > Chordata > Aves > Accipitriformes > Pandionidae > Pandion > Pandion haliaetus. The sequence continues at coordinate 101,277 of VYZV01039862.1, read as the reverse complement.
TTCTGAAATAATGGATGGATAATGGCTTAGCTACTTCATCTGCCATTTCCTTCAGGACACGCAGATGCATCTCATCAGGTTCCATGGATTTGTGCACCTTGAGGTTCCTTAAATGGTCTCGAACCTGATCTTCTCCTACAGTGGGTGTTCTTCATTCTCCTAGTCCCTGCCTTTGCCTTCTGTGACATGGGCAGTGTGGCTGGAGCAGTTCCCAGTGAAGAATGGGCAAAAAAGTCATTGGGTACCTCAGCCTTCTCCATGTCCTGGGTAACCAAGTCTCCCATTTCCTTCCAGAGAGGGTCCACGTTTTCCCTAGTCTTCCTTTTATTACCGAGGTACCTATAGAAGCTTTTCTTGTTGCCCTTCATGTCCCTGGCCAGATTTCATTCTGCAGGGTTTTGGCTTTCCTAACCTGATACCTGCCTGCTTGGACAATTTCTCTGTATTCCTCCCAGGCTACCTGTCCTTGCTTCCACCCTCTGTACGCTTCATATTTAAGTTTCTCCAGGAGCTCCTTGTTCATCCATGCAGGCCTCCTGGCATTTTTGCCTGACTTCCTCTTTGTTGGGATGCATCGCTCCTGAGCTTGGAGGAGCTGATCCCTGAACGTTAACCAGCGCTCTTGGGCCCCTCTTCCCTCCAAGGCTGTATCCTATGGTACTCTACCAAGCAGATCCCTGAAGAGGCCAAAGTCTGCTCTCCTGAAATCCAGGGTAGTGAGCTTGCTGTGCACCCTTCCTTGCTACCCTAAGGATCTTGAACTTCACCATTTCATGGTCACTGCAGCCAAGGCTGCCCTTGAGCTTCACATTCCCCAACAGTCCCTCCTTGTTGGTGAGAACAAGGTCCAGCATAGCACCTCTCCTCATTGGTTCCTCTATCACCTGGCGAAGGAAGTTGTCATCAATGCATTCCAGGAACC
>VYZV01039862.1:81064-95711 GCA_013401275.1 Pandion haliaetus | reverse complement strand
AACCCCCTGTTCCCCTGTTCCCCGATGCCGCCGGGGGGAGGAGGTAGAAAGAACCGGGAATGGAGTTGAGCTGGGAAGGCGGGAGGGGTGGGGGAAGGTGTTCTAAGGTTTGGGTTTATTTCCCATTATCCTTGTTTTGATTTGATTAGTAGTAAATTAAATTGATTTTGTTTCTTCCCCAAGTTGAGCCTGTCTTTTGCCCGTGACCATAAGTGGGGAGTGATCCCTCCCAGTCCTTGTCTCGACCCACGAGCCTGCCTTTGGATTTTCTCCTCATCCCACCGTGGCCAGGGAAGGGGGTGGGGAGCAAGCGAGAGCCTACGTGGTGCTTTGTTACCGGCTGGGCTGAAACTGGAACCATGACAAATGGGTATTCAGTACTAGTTTTCTCAAGATTTCTTCTTCACCGTAGAAGTGTAACTGAGCTCTAAAGTCTATGGAACAGGAAGCCTCTTTTTCAATATGTCCAGATGTCATTTAGTGTAGGAGGGACCTGATCTCTAACTGAAGCTTCTAAGTGCTACTCCAAGAAAAACAGTAATAGTACCTATTGACTGTAGAAAACCAGAAATAACTCCCGATTAACTGCCCCTGAAGCACAGCTTCAGTTTGAGATTTGGTGGATTGAGTACTTGCATTGGAGTGTTCAACTCCCAAGCAATCAATCAGACAACTGCAAAAGTCATTCAGAACAAGTAAGAAAACTTTTGAGAATATCATGGTTTAACCCCAGCCAGCAACTAAGCACCATGCAGCCACTCACTCACTCCCCACCACCCAGTAGGATGGGGGAGAGAATCAGAAGGAAAAAGGTAAAACTTGTGGGTTTAGGTAAGAACAGTTTAATAGAACAGAAAGGAAGAAACTAATAATGATAAAAATAACAATAATAAAATGACAATAATAATAATAAAAGAATTGGAATATACAAAACAAGTGATGCACAATGCGATTGCTCACAACCCAGTTAGTTCCAGAGCAGCGATCCCCACCTAGGCCAACTCCCCCCAGTTTACATACTGGACATGATGTCACATGGTATGGAATATCCCTCTGGCCAGTTTGGGTCAGCTGTCCTGGCTGTGTCCCTTCCCAACTCTTGTGCCCCTCCAGCCTTCTTGCTGCTGCACATGAGAAGCTGAAAAATCCTTCACTTGGTCTAAACACTGCTTAGCAAGAACTGAAAACATCAGTGTGTTTTCAACATTTTTCTCACACTAAATCCAAAACATGACACTATACCAGCTACTAGAAAGAAAATTAACTCTATCCCAGCTGAAACCAGGACAGAGAATTACAGAGCAAACAACTGCACTACTAAGTATGAGTGTGAATAAAAAGCTTCTAATACTTCATGGAGAGATACAGAACAAAGTATTGCTCTTTATAATAGCAGGCAAAAATAAAATGCACAGGTGTGCTACAGAAATTAAAATTAACATTTGACACTTTAACACAAATGTTGGGCAAAGAAATGGGTGCATGAAACACTTCCTTATCTTGCCACACATTGCTACATCTGCTTTGACAATTGGGTTTTGATGAAACCTTTCTTCCTTCTGCACTAATATACCTTGGCTAATATCTGTTAGAAAAGGATAACTTTGAAAACAGTTTCTTAGAGTCCAAACATCCAAGCTGACATTTATGCAATCAAAACCCAATCCTTCAACTGTGCGTGGACATGGACTAGGAGAAATGCTGACATGCCCAAATGCAAGTTCATATTCAAATTTCAACACACATAGATGGCAAATTATTGACACGACACCTTGCACAATTAGGGAGATCACTCTCCTTTCAAGCAGCTCCCTGTATACTTGGATTCTCTGTTCTACCTCCAAATTGCTAAAAAACAGGTTCCCCACCACCACCTGAGGTTAGGAAAAGCCCACTCCCTTTAAAGAAATAGAAAGCAATAGCACCGGTACATAAAATCAGTGCAAACACAAGGAGCACAATTCCAGCAGCTCTCTTTCTTGTCTTTCATCACAGAATTAATACTGTCTGCGAGCTCTCTGTTAGTTAATTTGGTGTCTTTATACATCTTTAAAATGTAATTTCTGGTAGGTTTGTTTTTGCACTGATCTGTCAGTGTGTTGTACATAAAATGACAAATCAAGTCTCAAGCTATCAGCCTCTTTCTGCCAAGTAACGAATAGTGGATGCTTAAAAAAGTCTTGTGGCATTCTAGAGAGCTAAAGAATAATGAATCACGATCTTGGAAAAACTTAGAATTCTTTTTTCTTTCCCCACTTGCCTTTTTCTTCTCCTACCCTTCCCCTGGTTGCTCACAGGAGGAGATTAGGTCACTGGGATCAAGAAAAGCGAATTTTCCTTTTTTAGTGTAGAGTTTTCAAGCACCAGCAAAACCTCATTTTCACTTTGCACATTACATGGGTCTTTGTCATTAATTTGGACAAAATGTCAAAAGAGTAGAAAACAAGCAAAACACACTCCCCCCTAAGCTACTTTTTGCTGTTAGATTGAAAAGGCCAGGTTAACAAAGGTGCTAATAAAATGTTAGCGGTGTTTCCCTTCTCTGTGTAAAACAGACTTGCTAGTGCTTAAGGAAAAGAATTAAGTTTTTAGAAGAATTATATCAAACCTACGTGTTTGATTTAAGCTTTATTCCTTGTTTTTAATCGCTTCTTTTGCCACGTTCATTTTTAAAAGGTCTTTTTCAGTTTAGGAGTCTTCTCCATTGGTTGTGACAATACATTGGGAGAAACCATAATAAATCCTAGTATAATCACACCTTGAGAAAACAAGTAACATATTGCACATTCAGGTAGCCTCTAGGAGAGCAGAAAGAGAATGAAACATCTGGCAGCTGTTTATCACATCTCCAAGGCACTGAACTCTCAAGTACTGAGATGATGCAGATTAATACTGGAACCAGAACAAAAAAAGCAAAACAAAACCAGCACAGCAATCTCCCATATGTTAATAAGAAAAAAAGTCCTCCTTGTCATTCTGTCCTGGCACCTATTTTTACTGTCATTGTGCTTATCACCAATGCACTCAAATTAAACAAAAAGTTAGGCTGCATCCTTTGTGGGATTTCACTATAGAGCATTTCCAAACCACAGCCTTTCCCCTGCCTCGCCAAATCTCTTGTGCTTCATGACAGCAGCATCTTCAGCTGGGTCAAAACGCCTAAGTGCTCCAGCTCCATTTCTTCTCCAGCACCCAGCCCACCCAGGGATCTCGTCTGCCTCCCCTGGTCAGCCTATGGGAGAGACAGGCAGGAGAGCCCATAAGGAAGCCTGAAGTCCAGCACTCTTAATAGACTGACTCCACTGAAGCAATGGATGTCTTCCCACTTACAAAACAAGTTTTAAATCCAGCCCCATATTTTCGTCTTTTTGACCTTGCCAGAACAAATAAATAATAATTCATCCAGTTACTGAGATGGGACATCTTTGTCTTTTGAAGTCTGTGCACAGTTACATCCAGCTCTCAGAGCCCAGCTCAGGAAAAAAAAATCCTTAATTGGGAATGAATATAAACATCAACTTATCAGTCAAATGTCCTAAAAAAAGGTACATGTAATCAGATGCTTAAGAGATTCTTTCATCAGTCTCACAAGACCAAAGAACATGTGATGAAGAATGATGACAGACATGCCACAGAAGTGTCACAAATACCTGGGACATTGCCTCGCTACATAAAATGAAGGCAGTCGATTATTATCTGGCATCCCTAATGGCTTCTGCCCTGCTAAAGAAGCAGTCTTGAGAGGAGCAGTTTGCAAGCCTCATTTTAGCAATGAAATTCCTGACAGACACGAGAAGGTAAATGTCGCACAGCTAGCCAGACTGCTGAAGACCCCTTCCCTCAATGCTTTGAATAAATATATCCTCGCTGCTATTTCTGTTTCATAGGAAGGATACAAAATTCTGAAGCAGGAAAAACCCGCACCGCTAGGACACATTAGCAGGCTGTGCGCCAGGCAGGCAGCTCTCCACAGGCACAGGCAGGAGATCAGGGCCCCACAGCTGCAGGGGCCGAGAGCATTGCAAAGCAGACATAATCTACTGGGACGCAGGGTCGCTTGCCCCATCGCTTCAGTGCACAGCCAGCTACTAAGCCGGCTCAGGCACTGGTTTCCAAAGAACCCGCTGACCTGCTAAGGAAACAACAGAAGAAAGGCTGAAACTGCCACAGGAACGACAGGAATGATTTCTATTTTTGTTTGAATCACCAACTTCATCAGTGGCACAAGTGCCCCAGGTTGGATGGAGCATATTTAAGTGCCAGCTCACGCAGGTGTCAATTAGAATGAGAGAGAAAGTAACAGAAAAGGAAATGCCTGGGGTGCATGTGCTGGGCAGGCTGGGCGGCCATGGGGAAGCAGGTTCCTGGCCCCTCACCCGTGTAACACATTATCAGCAGGTACACGGGGACATGCACGAGTCAGCCAGGGAGCCACATGCAAGCAGTCTCCAAGCAGCAAGTACTTCTATAAGGAAAACAAAACCTGGCACACAGAAAACATGGTTTTATCATACAACTGTCGCTTGCAAGCATGCTGGTAATTAATCGTAACAGCTTAGCCCCAGATGGACCAAGACTGAAGTGGGAAAGCTCACCTTTCCTTCAGCACTGGTGTACCGCATCATCACTGCCCCACTCCAGTGTGCTTCTCTTATACTGCCTGAGCTTTCCTTGACGTTGCTCAGTCTTCTGATGTTAATGAAAGAAACTGTACATTAATTAAAGGTACCTTATGAGAACCAGGGTCCTGATGCACATGTTCAAGTCAGGGGAGTTACAGGTAGGGATAAAAACCACTTGGCATTTCACAACTAACCAAACATCTAACAAGCGGTCAGCAGAGCATTTCTGTCACTCAGCTTAACAGCTTAATATTGACAGTCTTGCTTTTAAGGCACTTTGCCTCAAGAGGTTTGGCAGTGCAGAAAAGCGGCATGGCAGTATGTGGTTCCCTACAAGCTTTTGCCCTTCACATTACAACAGTGTGAAATGGACCACTAAAAACAACAAAGAAAGGGAATAATATGCAGATCATGCAGTGGCTGGATTTAGAAAAAAAACAGGTGTTGTACAATAAAACCTCCGAGACAGCAAATAATTCAAATGTGATCAAAAAAGTACTCCCAGTGTCTATGCCAATGTGGGTGAAAGCTATTAGCAGCAGCAAAGGAACATTAGCATCTACTCACAGGAGCACCTGTACTGCTCTGCAGGAGCCCCACTGCACTAGGGCCCTGCCTCCCCATGAAAGGGGCTGCTACTGCACAAGCAAGTTTTGCCACGTGCTTTGTAAAACTGTGTGTGCTCCATGTAAGATCTTCACACTCCATGCTGAAGGGCAGATATTTTACAGAAATCACCTTTCCTAAAAGAACAACAGAAATTCTCCTTCACCTCCTACTGAGGACTCCGAAGGGTGACTTGCACTCAGATCTGTGACCTCTCTGGCAAAGCTCCTCTGCAGATTTTGTCAGTCACCTTCCAGGAGAGTGGTAAAACCTGGTCTGAAGTGGCTGTTGCCAATGTGAAACAGAGAGATCACTTCCTCATGTAAGCCGAGGTGTGTTTTCTGTTTTAAAACTATTAATTCATACAGTCACAGAGCATTGATTCAAGACTACACCTGAGCCACCACGAACAACCACAGCAGGTTAGCAAAGACACAGGAGCAGCCCTGTCTGCCCCATCGCAACCTACCAGGACAGACACAGCCTTGAGTTCTGCAGGTGGGAATTCACAGCCTGCCAGACCCCAGCCCACGAGGCTGAGCCACGGCTGCCCGAAGCCCACGGGGGTTCCCACTGTTACCTCCAAGTCAGGATTTGGGTCCCTCCTACATCCAACTCAGAAAGGAAAAAAGTAATTAAGAAGTGAGATGACAGAGAGCCTGGATACAGAGAAGAAAATTGCTGAGGAAATCAAGAGGGAAAAGAAATTAGATAAAGGAAGGGGAGAAAAAGAGAAAAAGGGTTATTGCTGGCAATTTCATTGCAAATGTAGAGGTCAAAAATGTTTTCTTCACCTTTTCAGAAAACATCAAATTCTGTTGTACTTGAACTTTATGATGAATAAAATATTAGCAGTTAACAATGGATGAATCTGGGAGGGAAGCATAACCTAACCATTCTTACAACAATAAATTACTGTGATGGGTTCAAATTTTCTGTGAACGGGTTCCTTAAATGAATACACTGTATGCACATGTACTCAGCAGAGAAAGTGAATCCCTAATATTTTGAAAATTGAAGTTTCTAAGGGGAAATTGTTTCTACTAGTTCAATACAAGCAAAAAAGGGAGATGAAAAATTCAAGGGAGTCAAATTAACCTTCTTTGATCAATGACTCGTTTGTAGGGATAGGCACATTTTTAACTTGTGAATTTTCTGATGTATGCAAGCCACCAAGGTTGAAATCAATAAAAAGTGAAAATGAAGTGGTTTTGTGTAGACTGATTTCTAAAGCAAAACTATGCATTATTCATAGAGAGATCTGTCTATAATGACTGGAAGGCAGATTGAAAAGTCTAAAGGTTTAGACCCGGTTGAAAATTTAAGACAAATCACATTATTAAAATGAGCTTTGATTAGTTCTGCAGAATATAGAAATCCAGTCTCGCTCATCTATAGATGAATTTCTAATGTGCGCCCTTCTAGGTTGCAGCGTACAACTGTTGTAAGTAACAACACTCTTAGAGCAAGATAGACCAACGTTTCAGAGAACAAGAAAAGCTGGACTTCACAGGGAAAACAACAAATTAACTCCACAAGTAACTGAGATGCACAAAAAAGTGTGCTGTAAATGTTTAACAAGGTACCTTCTTAGACATTCATAACAGCTGCTTTTAATAGACAGGCTCCTACTTATCAAAATATGTAAGATGCTGCAAGTGGTTAAAAGACTTCTCAGCAGAGCACTCTCTACATCTGGGATGGGATTTCCAGAAGACACTGAAACATTGGTTCCCTATTTATCCCAGTGGTAAAGCAAAGTCGACAACTTTGACAGAAGAAATTACCCAACTGCAGCTTGGTCTTCATTACCAAGCAGTACAGTGTGACAGGGCAGGTCTGCAGACTGAAACAGCAGATGCTAAGGACCAAACCCCCACATTTTATGCATTCTGACCATTATCATTCAAATCAGCACTAATCTGGTCATGCAGACTGAATGCCTGCTAGCGGTTAGTGTGAATCAGGCAAGCAATGGAGCCCATCTTCAGGTTTACCTTTATCGGAAAGGAATTCAGCCCATCCACTGTGAGACCACCCTGCAATGCAGACCAAGCCTGGCAAGTGGGCACCTGCAAGATTCACTTAAAAAATACATTCCCAATCCAAACTGAAAATGCTGACGGAAAGAATGTGTTTTTATTAAACAACCAGGCCACATCCAGTATTCCCCCATAAACTTAAATATAAAGCATTTATTACTCTTTCCTCTTGAACTGTACTTTGCCAGAAGACCAGCTGATCCAGCTCCATGCAACAAAGTCAGTTTGCTTCACTCCAACATAATTTGGTTGTCAATTGCCACTCTCACATTTTCTCAATTTCTATTTTAGGAGCAAAACAAAAAAAAGCAACCCAGATTAGAAAAAGTCTTCAAAACCTGCAGATAATACAAGATTTCATAGGGAAGAGGAAAACAGCGAGAGGAAGCTGGAACATAAAAATGTCAAGAAGAGAGCTTGTACAATTTCAACAACACCCAGCTGCAATTCAACCCCTGCTTCAGCTGTAATCTCTAAATTGATCCAGATCTGCCTAGAAATGTTTGATTAGCTATATGGGCCTATAGTTATATACGACAAGTACAGAAAATAGCAGTTTCTACCTCTTTACCATTACTGTAGTTCAACTTTAAAAACTTATTTACCTTGAAAGTTCTTAAGGGATTGCAGTATTAATTATTTTTAAAGGAGACTCAATGCAATTGGTGGCCCAGAACTGATGATTATATTAAAAAAATAAAGAAAGAAAGAAGGAGAATTAATTGAGGATCTTGGGACCTTATTAAAATCTATTCTTGACTGAAAGTTCCTTGACTTTCTACTGCTAAACATCCCTTGATGAGGTAACTGCATGTTTACTTTAAGAATACCATTTGGTGGAGAAAAATAACCAAATTTTAAAGAGATATACAAACATATTTGCAATACAAATCAGCAGTTTTCCAAGGAAAAAGACTAGTAAGACTGAAAGCCTTTATAGCTAATGCTGAAACAGGATCTGGTTCTTGTATGTGTTAGAGGCAAACCTCCTCTCAAAGCATCACACTTAGCAGCAAATCCTGGGAGGCAAAGAGTACATTCACAAGGCTGCGTTCCCCACAGAAGCGTCAAATTGGCCAAGATAATGGAAACCTGCACCCTTGCAGGTAATTTTGCAGTACTACCCATCTCTCAGGTCATGCACAAGATGTGCAGGAAAGGAGGAAAACCTAACTAGTTCAAACAGCCCTGTCCCCATAGTAAAAGGCTGGATGCAAGCTTCAGGGAGGCTTAACATGATGACAAAGCTCAGCTGCTTCTCCCACAATAAGCAGAGATGGACATGAGTAGAGACACATTGGACAGGACATTCCTTCCAGAGGCAGACATAGGGGCTATAAGGGCCCAGGGCTGTCCATACAGGTAATGTCTTTGCACTACCTACCTCAAATCTGAGCAAGCTTCTTAAAAGCCTGTACCAATCCTCCATCTTCAAATAGCAAAACTCAATGGACAAAAGAACTGGGTAAATCTTCAATAACATTGTGGAAAAACAGCTCTGATTGTAAACATTAGCAAGAGCTCTCTTTTTATCTCATCACCAGACAACTTCAACAATTGTTTGCCCACAAAGCCCCAAGTACCTTCTCAGTTTCTTGACATTAAAGCCCCTCTCCATATTTCATTCAATGTTTAGGTTTATTGGGGTTTTTTTGCTCCCCCCTGGTGCCACACAATGAACTTCAGAAGTTTCACAGCACAGCAAAACATCAATCAAAACCACCCCTTACTACCACTTCTTCCACACTCTGTGTTATTTCCAAGGCCTCTGCCTTTGACTACACCAAATCCCTTTGCTCCTTTGTGGAAATCTGAATTACGCTGTACATACCAAGTGAATTAAGCAGAAGACCAAAGAATCAGAAAGCATGAATGGCTGTGCCTGGCCGTAAGGGGAGGAGGACATACTTCACCTGCGGCACCACAGGCTTTTTGATACTATTTCTGGTTTTTACAGCTTCTTTGAACAAACCTCTGGTCTTTTATGGGAGGGAGAAAGCACCCGCCTTTCTCAGCTAAACTCTAATCTCCCCAGTCGTTGCAGTTTTATTAAGAAACTTTGGCCATTTTGCTTGCTTCGACTACTGGAAATCTGCTTTATAGCAGTTAAGATAGTGCCTCTTTTAACAGTAAAAATCTCAAATTAAATCAAAAGTGTAGAGGCTTGCTGAGAAACTCCTAAGACCCAAATCACAAGTCAGGGCTCCCATCTCTCACAACACTTGCACAGCTTTGTTTATTGTAGTGGGTTTTTGAGTCTCACCATCCTCTGCTCCAGGACCTCTCTACTCCCCTGAAGAAACACTTCACACATTCCCCAGGATTTCTTCCTCACAGTGTTTTTCCTAGTATTCATTTCTCTCCCTTCAACATCAGTTAAGCCTGACTCCCATGTCAGCAGCCACCAGTTTGTCCGTCCTCTCCTCCATCCTCAGTGCAACTGCAGGACACATGGCATCAGCCTCTTACGGCTTTCCACGTCCTGGTGCCTGGACTGACAAAAATGCAGGAAATCTCAATTTCCTCAAGGCACTCATCTATTCCTGCCATTCCCCAGTAACAGCTGAGTAGACTTTTCACAGCCTTCATTTAAAACCCTCATACACTCCCCAGCAATTTTTCCCTTTTGCTTTCCATGCAGATTATTCCCAGAACACTTCTCTTAAGTGAACAACCTATCTTCACCACATCTTTGCCTTCTCTTCTTTTAACCTTTTCTTCCAAATATAGACAATGTTTCCTGTCATTTTACACAGTGATGAGAAAATCTCCTTTAATATCTCCAGATATAATACCCTTTTGGAAGTCTCCCTACGTTTCCCACCTACTGCTAGAAGGGGAGGCAAGAAGAGTGGCTCCCTGACAGCGGACCTATAAAAGGTGCAAGGATCTTTTTTCCTTTCACTGTATTTGTAATAGGAGTAAAACACTTGTAAAGTACCTGAAAGCAGAATGAAAGCAGAATGTACATTTCATAAGCAAAATATTTCTGCTCTGGATTAATGCCAGAGGGTAACAGGGGAAGCTGAATAATTTGCCCTCAGCTGCTCAAAAAAGGATTATTTTTTTTCTAACAAAAGATTTAACTGAATTCTTTCTCCTGCTCAATCTTCAAATCTGTTTCAAGTTTTCACCCATCCCAACAGCTGCTTTTTTTTTTTTTTCCTTTTAATAAGAAGCCTCTTACAGACAGCAAAGGTACATAATTCATGATGAGACACACTGGACAAGTTTGGGGTTTTAATAGAGACATAAGACAGGGCTGGGTTGATGGAGAACGCCACACTGCTAGGCCAGATTTTAAGCACACATTTCTAAAGCAGACAACAGGTGGAAGCCATTGCCCACTAGAGACTCAGCTGATGCATCACATAAAGTCACCTTTCTTAAGTACACTGAATAAAGCCTTCCCTTACAGCTGCTGCTGAGGAGCCTTTCCTTTCTCCTGCTGCTTGTCTTCTGCCAGGGAGCAAAGGCTACATGGCAAGGCAAGAGCTGCCCTCCCCCAAAATTTTCCTGACTGTTCTAACAGGAAAGCAAAGTCCTTGAAATACCTGGGGGTAAAATAGGATGGCTGAAAAAAAAAACTTCCATTTTGATCAAAAAATGAAGTTTAAGTTTTGCCTAGATTCTACATGGGAGACAGACCAAAAACCCAATCATTTTCATACAGCACTAAGAGAATCTACCAGAACTGAATAGCTTTAATGAACGCACATTGCATACGGTTAGAACGAGATCATCTTCCAGCAAGCTCCTTCCCCTGAGACCAGCCTCATATTTTAACTTGAGGTAGAGTTATATTTCAAACCATGAAGGAAACAAGCAGAGACCATCTTCCAAAACCCTTGCTAAGGGAGAGGGGGGCCAAACGGAGGTGAATGAGGATGAAGGTAAAGAGGGAAATAAGAAACTGAGTTGCCCTCTGGGAAATACATAATTATGTCTCTGAGTTCCTCTTCTACGCATAGACCCAAGGCAGACAGTTTCAGGCAAAGCATTTGTAGCTTCCACACAAGTTAGGCAGCTAACCCTAAAGTTTTCAGATTTAGCATTGGCAAAAAAAAGTCCTGGGGGGGTGGGGTAGGAGGTGGGGAGAAGAAAAATGTCAACCCCACTGCAGCAGCGCACCCCTCAGGAGCTCCATGCGGCCAAAGGTTTTGGCAGCATTTGTAGCAGAGCTCAAGGAATGACAATTGCACTGCTCCCTCAGACCACACGATAACAACAGAGGAAGGATGGGATGGCAGCAGAACTGACATTATGTCAGACTTCAGCCTGCATGGTTACCAAGAGCAGTAGGAGGAGAACTTGCTCGGAGAGAAGACAAATCTCTCTGGGGTTGCAGGGGCAGGAACTGCTAAAATTGAAGACTTGCTCCAGAGAAGATGCACCTGAGACTGAGGAAATGACCTAAGAAGGGACAGAAGTACGGCTAAAACCACACATACTACAGCCAAGCGAAGGCAGCAATCCTTCCGACCGCAGCTCTTTGCATCTGACACAAGGCTTCACCTCAGGGTACACTCAGCCCTCAGCTTTCACAGGAAAGGGAGCAGGCCTGCAACCAACACCATCCATGCACCACTGAAAGTCTAGTTGGCAAGTCCCCTACAGATCCATAACCCAGCTTCGCAGCTTGTTCATGTCAACCGCTGGCTATTCACGAATCCTGAATGTGTAGGCAACACTGGCTTGGTCAGGATGCTCAGGCAACGAGATATAGCCCAGCTCCTCAGGTTGGCTCCATCAGCTCCCATCATGGCAGCATCAGCCTAAATAAAAGCAATGTGACCCAGGAAAAGAGTCCCTCCAGAACACAACCGCCAAAACAGTATGGGAGGGCAAACAGGGCAGACATGGATCTATATTGTGAATGGCAACAGCAGAGTCCCAGGACACCTGAGACTGGAGGGATTTGCACAGCCATGCCCCAGGCAGCACCAGTCACCAACATGCAGTAGAGCCCTTGGACTGCTGAGAATATCACAGCGGTAAATAAAATGAGAGCAAGCAAAGGAGTTTGTCTTGCTTTAACTTCAGATCCTCATTTTAACTTGAGAAAATTCAATTACTTTCTACCCAGAAGCAGTTTAGCTGCCATTGTTGGCAATCAACGGTCCCTAAATGCTGAGAAACTGGCAACTGTTCAATGTGCTGGCAGAGAGGCTTTCCTAATTAAAGATGTCACTTTTCCAGCTAATTTAAGTCTGCCATCTCTTTAAAGTACCAATTGCCACAACAAAGTATGAATAGGAAATTGACTTTCTGTGCATCTGTTTTTGCAAAATACTTCCTCCGAGTCATATGTTTCAGCTTAAATGGTTTAGGTCACTTGCTGGGAGGCGATAGCAGAGGTCTTTTCTGCCTCCCAAATACCTCTTAAAAATAGAAAAATAAGTTGGGATTCAGTCATCTGCAGGAATGAAAAAGGTATTTGTTGGCTTTCACATCTTCGGTGAGTTGTACTGTATTCCATCTGATACTGATTTTGTTAGGATAAAAGAACAACAAAGAAATCCCCACTGAATCAGTCTGCTTATCGAAACGGCTTCTGCTGCACTACGTACTTATCCTCACAACAACCCTGGGGATAGGGAAGTGCTGTTATTCCTGCTGGAAGGAAATGTGGAGGCATAAGGCTGATACACAAAGATTTTTAGGTGTCTAACTTCCACTGAAGGCAAATTTCTGATTCATGCTATTTAGCTCCTTTCCATAATAGCTAAGTAATATACCATTTTTTCTGAATCCAGCTACCCCAAGACATTAGCCTACAGCACAACGTTAAGGCTATTCATGCTCTTTGGCAACAAATGGAAAGCAACACCTATGCACCCGTGAACAGAATTCCTAAGTTCAGTAATGAAGCAGTGTCATAACTGCAGTACAGAATCCAGTGCAACCCCAGCTATGCTCACTCCAGTCCTCTCTGCCGTGGCCTTAAAATCCATGGCCCCTTAATCAGCACCATTCTGGGACAGCCAAGGGAGGGAGCACAAGTCCCAGCAGAGCTGCCTTCATCAAAATGGCTTTTGACCCCCCTCACTTCTCCTAATCTCTTCTTATTTTATGGTCCATTTCTGAATCTGCATGGAGCAAGCCATACTATATACACTGCTAATTCAAACAGAGCAGTAAACCCCATGCCTAAACTAGTTTTCTTTATTCCCCAAACCTCTGACCAACAAAAGCACTTAAAACCAGGACTTGAAATCTTCTCCTTCCCTCCCATCCAAAGAATAGAAAGGCCATTGAATTTTGGTTTTGCAGAATGCCTGATACAGCTAGGTAAGAGCCATCCTCTATTGAGTGCCAAGAGCAGTAAAACCTTGATTATTGTACACTAAAGTTAAATTTAACATGGATGAGATACATTCAACAACCAATGTAGTTACTGACATGAGTATTACCGACATGATGCTGTGTTTCATAAGCTTGCAAATACTGGCTGGCTAGCTAGAGTTGGTTAAACATAAGTCATACATTATTTATAATTTATTAAAATTTATTTTAAACAATTCCTCTCCCACACCATCATTTGATCAGCTCTGTTTACAGTCTACAACTGTGGAGCAGAGGCGTGTAGCATTAATTAAGCCACCAGGCTCTCCCACCCCGAGGCATGACAGAACAGACCTACACTTCCTTCCTGAAATGGAAACCTCCTAACGTTTCGTAGGAAGGAGGGAACATTTTATACTTAGATGTTTTCTCTCTGCCAATGCAAGTTCAGCTATTCCCACTGCAGTATGCCCCTTTGTCTCTTCCTAGAGCTCAGGAAGGACTTCTGGCAGAGTGACAAAGTGTCTGGGAGCTGAAATAAGGGACTCCAGACCACACTAAGGAAAGAGTACAGGTATGTGCTTTCTTCACACCTAGTTCCCTAGAAAGGAATTTCCTGGGACTCTACCTCCTCTTCTAACCTCAAAATGTGTTGGTTTAATTCTGTAACACCAGAAGAGAATCACAGAATGGGTTAGGTTGGAAGGGACCTTAAAGGTCATCTAGTTCCACCCCCCTGCCATAGGCAGGGACATCTTCCACTAGATCAGGTTGCTCAAAGCCCCATCCAACCTTTACCTTGAACACTTCCAGGGTGCAACTGCAAAGCCAACCCCAAATTATTTGCAAATAGTTCCTCTAGACTGTGAAAACAGTAAGATTTTCCAAGCCCGGTTCAGCAAATGTCACCATTGTGCTTGACTCCAGCCCTGGGGCTGGATGTGAACTCCATACCCCACAACCAAGGTCAATCAGGCTTTGTTTTTTTTTTTTTAAATTAAGTCACAGAGCACTGGAATGAATGCTATGCAGAACTAATTAGTAAGCCCAGCCACAGTGTCTTTCTGTCTGCATATTTGTTGGCGAATTCCC
>VYZV01039862.1:43122-81048 GCA_013401275.1 Pandion haliaetus | reverse complement strand
CCCCCCCTCCCGGTCCATGTCCTCCCATCCTCTATGGGCACATCATGGCTGGAATCAATATGTAGACTGTCTGCCCCTACTCTGCCCCTTCCAAAGGAACAGTGCACTTTCCGCTTTCAACACTCCCTCCAGAAACACATAATTACTCTCATGAGTCACTGCGTAATAGCAAAGTCATGCCAAGAGAGGAACAGAGTCGCCATCACATTGGGGCACCTCCAGCCCTTCCCCCAGTACCTGCAGCTGCTGCCCAAGCCAGCATCTACTGTTTCCCTTCCCAGAGGGCCAAGGCAAAGGGCAGAGCTCATGCACACCCTTACAGGTGGCACAGACCCAATGTGGGATACACACAGCAGCTCTAATGGCACCTAATGATCACACAGGAGGCTGCAGTGCACGAAACATAAATCAGTGGGTGGCCCATGGCTCCTGCAGCCTCTGCCTTCTGCAGCACCACACTGGACAGCAGTGTGGTGGGTTGACCCTGGCTAGATGCCAGGTGCCCACCAAAGCTGTTCTATCACTCCCCCCCTCAGCTGGACAGGGGAAAGAAAATATAACAAAAGGCTCATGAGTCAAGATAAGGACAGGGAGAGAACACTCACTAATTACCATCACAAAACCAGACTTGACTTGGGGAAAATTAACTCAATTTATTACCAATTGACCAGAGTAGGGTAATGAGAAATAAAAACGAATCTTAAAACACCTTCCCCCCACCCCTCCCTTCTTCCTGGGCTCAACTCCACTTCCAAATTCTCTACCTCCTCCCCCCACCAGCAACACAGGGGGACAGGCAATGGGGGTTGCAGTCAGTTCTCCACATGTTGTCTCTGCCACTCCTTCCTCCTCAGGGGCAGGACTACTCACACCCTTCCCCTGCTCCAGTGTGGGGTCCCTCCCACCGGAGATGGTCCTCCACAAACTTCTCCAACATCAGTTCTTCCCACAGGCTGCAGTTCTTCACAAACTGCTCCAGTGTGGGTCCCTTCCACGGGCTGCAGTCCTTCAGGCACAGACTGCTCCAGTGTGGTCCCCCACAGGGTCACAAGTCCTTCCAGCAAACCTGCTCCAGTGTGGGCTCCTCTCGCCACAGATCCACAGGTCCTGCCAGGAACCTGCTCTAGTGCCTGCTTCCTGTGGGGTCACAGCCTCCTTCGGGCATCCACCTGCTCCAGTGTGGGGTCCTCCATGGGCTGCACGTGGATATCTGCTCCACCATGGACCTCCATGGGCTCCAGGGGGACAGCCTGCATCACCATGGTCTTCACCACCACAGGCTGCAGGGGCATCTCTGCTCCGGTGCCTGGAGCACCTCCTCCCCCTCCTTCTTCACTGACCTGGGGGTCTGCAGAGTTGTTTCTCTCACATCTTGTCACTTCTCCCTCTGGCTACAGTTTCTGTTCCCAGCAACTTTTTTTCCCTTCTTAAATATGTTATCCCGAAGGCGCTACCACTGTCACTAACTGGCTTGGCCTTGGCCACTGGCAGGTTCGTCTTGGGGCTGGCTGGCATTGGCTGTATCAGACATGGGGGAAGCTTCTAGCAGCTTCTCACAGAAGCCACCCCTATAGCCCACCCCACCCCCCCCACCCCCAAAACAAGTGGTCACAGCCCACTCTCACCCATGGGGACATGGTACTGCCATCTGCAGGCATTCAAACTCGCAAACAAAAACGATCCCATGAGCAGCTTACTGCAGGACAACATCCACAGGCCTTTCCCAAGTTCTCTGAGAAGGCTGCTCTGCGAAGGAGGAGCCCAACTCAGTATACAGCTCCAGGGCAGAGCACTAATGTCCACAGGTGCAAGGCAAAAGGAGTGCTGGAAATCAGGAATACAGCTATAAAAAATAGAAAATCAGGAATCTCAGTTCCTTATCAGACCTCCTAATTACTCAGTCTAATAACACAAATGCAATATGAAAACATTCACGACCAAGAAAATAAAAAACCTTTACAACTTTATATACATATGCACACTTGCGCAGTTTCGTTTACAAAAAATAACATGTTTAACTGTATATTTTACATAAGCATTTCATTTTAACTCTGAATATATTATACTTATTCCAAGTTATTTTATGTACACAGCAGCTGTACAGCAACACCTCCACAAGGAAACCTGTAGGATATTGCTGCCTCTATCTACCTAAGCACTAATGGAAAAATAACCTGCACAAACACATCTGTCAACGGACAGGAAAAAACTTTATCTGTGAGGCAATAACCACATTGTGTTCGGCCTTCACACATACAACCCTCTTCCACTAGAAAGACCCTCTCTGTGTAGGTCTGCGCTTGAGACAGTAACATGCCCAAACACATGTGCATCCATGCCTGTTCCTCGCTCCACTGGCAACAACACACACTCACTGGTTCTCATTGTTCCCTTCCATTTCTTTCCACACAGCAGTACAGATCTTGCCCTCACAAATCTGCTCTCTTAGTTCCCATTGGGTGGAAAGAGTCTGAGCTACATCTTTTTTCATGCTGTCTTACGACAGTCCAAAGCCTCATGACATGACAACAATATTTAGGGAAGGAGAGGGGTTCTACACAGTTTCTGGAAAGATTAAAGTAACCTCCACACTTTTATACTTGCCAGGGATTCTATAAATTATGACAACAATAAAAAACAGCAAAACAACGTCCACCACTACATGGACAACCCCAAAGGATCTGATGTGCCATTGCACAGGGCAGAGCTGCTTCCTGTTCTCTGGATAAAGAGAAAAACCAGAGCTCCCCCCCTTTGACAAAACACCGCTTGGCTTTGCTGCCATCACACTGCATGCCCAGACAGCACACGCACATGCAGACCCCAGGAAGAGGTGGGAAGGATCAGATTGTTTCTGTTTAAACTATTCCCGATTTAAAACTGTGGTTTGAAAGAAAAAAAAAGAAAACCAAAACCAAACAAAAACAAAAAAAAACAACACAAAAACCCCAGTGTGGCTGCTGAGGGTGGCTTGTTCTCTGACCATCTGTGCTCCTGGCAGGAGCCATTCGGCTCCTACACACCCTTCAGTGCCTTCTGCTCCCTAAAGTGTTACACAACTGTACAGTGAAAGAAAATCAACAGAATTAACAAGTGGCCAAGTACAGAATTACCAGTGGGGCTGAGTATGCCCGTTGGTCTCCCATCACCTCTGCCTGGTGCAGGGCATTTGCTTCTCAGCCCATGATGCAGGAGAACCCCAACGTGTCTCCCTTCTTCCTCTCCTTTCTCCTACCTCTCTTCCCCATCCAAATTACAATTCACCCTCCAGAGCCATAAATAACTCATCCTCATGACCAGAATAACTGAGCTGCAGCTCCGCAGACTCAAGCAGCGGCACTGCACTCCTGTCCTCTCCCCAGCTCCGCTGCGGCTCTCTTCCATCCCGCCAGCTGCAGCGGCCAAGCTGAGCTGGCTGCCCAACCACAGGCAATTACCAATGTGCTGCACAACCTCAGGCAAATGACTTCACTTTGTTACATCTTCCTTGATCATTCACCCTTTCATCTTTTGTATTAAGACTGCAAACTCTAGGAAACAAGAGTTGATCCCAGCTGTAGCCAGTGGCTACTACCCTAATAAATAATTACTTAGGAGACCAGTGAAGAACAGCATAAAATTAAGTGATACTGTTGCTCCTAGCTCCCTTTCATTTCAACAGCTTAATTTCTGTGGTTGCACAGTGTCTTCCACTGCACTTACACCAGTGACCATCATTACAGCCATTCTTGTGGATGAGCTTCTCTCCATTACTGGTTTTGGGTTTTTTGTTGTGCAAAGCTCATTGTAAGCCCAAGTATGGATCTGTAATTTCTGTATGTTCCACCACTTGGATTCAGGATCTAAAATTACCTTGGTCGCCACAAAAATAGGAGCTTACAATTCCCCTTTGCCTTGCAATTAGGTCTCTAAATCACTTAACTGTGGGAGCCAGATTTTCTAGCAGAGCTCATTCATAAGCAGAGTGAGCCAGCTGCAAAATATTTATCACTGTCCAAATTCTCTCAATTTTTCAACATTTGGATCACAGGACTCTGTTCTGATCCAGGTCTAGGAGTAATGACAGAAAAAATCATAGGAGGCCAGATAAATCAGAAATAATTTTCATCAGAAAGCACATCATCTCCTTCAGGAAGCGTTATACTCTGCCAATTCTTGCACTGAAACTGTAATTTAGTCCTTTAAACTTCTTCACTGTTTTGCAAATTGCAAGACTTGATATTGAAGGATGCTGAACAATTATTCTAACAATGAATAATAGTTTTTTTACTAATTAGCTAGCTGAAAATTTCATTACCATGAATTTATCAGTCTCATCATTTAAGCACCTTCTTTAAAAGTCAAAAATTAGGAATGCCTTCTGTAGAAACTCTCTAATATACCAATTGTAACAGTTCTATCAGAAAATACGTGTACACAATTGCAGAGTAAAATAGCCTCAAAATACTGTAGAACAAGCAATATTTTATGCAAATTACTTTTTTCCCCTATATTCACCATTCTCAATAGTAATTTACAGTAATTAAAATTACAAGCCAAAGCATTACCAGGAGCAGGTACCTCATGACAGGTGCTCAACAAGTACTAAAATAAGCAGTCCTGTACTCATGCCAAGTGCTTATATTGTCAACAGGACTCTTTTACTAAATGGGTGCATTTGTTATGCTTTCTTAAATAATTGTTTGATAGAAGATCATAATAATCTAATAAAAATGTGTTTGTTTTTGAACTGGACCTAATTATCAGTTTTAAAAGCTAGTGACAACATATGTACTGGAATCCGTTAGCGAGTTCTGCATAGAAAAGGTGACAGGGTAAAATATCAAAAATTACTTCGGTGATTTATGAGATCATGTTCCACAGGAAATCAATGGGATTTAAGTGCTTGAAACCTAAGTCTCTTTTCAAAATGAGATTCATATAATTATTATTTTTTTTAATTATTGGGATACCACAAAGAACACTGCAGTCATCCCAACAAACCCCTCTTGCACTTGTTCCAAAGCTTTTTTCCCCCTCTCTCCCTGTGCAGAACATACAAGTTAACAACCTGAAATGCATTCCAGATTTCAGCAACTCCAAATACTACAGTGAATTTCTGGGCAGGTGCAGAAATCAAACCATGCACATCACACTGCAGGGCTGAGAAAGAGAGCAATTACATACTTGCAGATCACAAGCTGCTAGTGTACCTGGAGGATCAAGGATTTTTAAGATCAACTCCTAGTCATCAGCACCAACTTTTGTTAATGTGTGTCAGATATTTAACATCTTTTAAACATCATTTCTTTGTATTTATGACTGAATTACAGCTCAATAAGGCGACCCACTGAATCATCACACTTCCTCGGGATAAAAATTCTGCAGGTTAACACCATCTCCTTCCCCAAATGTCCTTCAGGCAGCAATGAAAAATGAAGGAGGCTACAGTGTGTTTACGGTGGTGACATGAGTCACCTCTCTAAAGAGTTCTCAGTGCAAAGCAGGACAAGTCACAAGACTGTTACAAGGGAAAAAAAAAAAAAAAGGAAAAAAGGAGAAATGTCAATTTACATGTAATGCACAGTAATGACTTGCTTGGCTGTGTCAAAGAAATCATCTGAGCTTCCGAGTATCAATATCCATAGCAATAAAAAAATAATAACTTCAGAAGACAAGGGAAACCTTGATTCACAAAACAGTATTTGGAGGCTTTCAAAGACCTTCCGTGTGTAACTGAACATTTGCTTTAAACTAGTAATCCTTTTTCAACTGCACAGCAGATCAGTTTCTGGCTACACAACACAGCTTTCCTAAAATGCTGGTTATTGTAGTAATGCTTCAAGAAATGAATACACTAGCTGGTATAAGAAATCATAGGAGCATTATTTACCTCTATTGAATACTGATCTAGATGCTTGGCAAATAGAATGCAGCTTAATTAAGTGATTTTATCTAAGGAACTTTGATTTGATAATAACTAGTTTAAATATCAGCTAGTATTTTCTTATTTCAAGCATTTCAATTATTATTAACAATAGAATGGGTGTTACTGCAATAGCAATTTCTCATGCCAGTGGAAAGGACTTTTAATATCAATTCATAATGACACCATTGTATGGACCTGATTCTAATCTGGAAAGCATGCTGTGCATCTGAAATTGGTGTTCATGAATCACAACCTGGCTTTCTACTGTGGATACTGTTCCTGTTTCTGATATTTCTTCCAAAAGCAACCAGTAGTTCTAACTGCACACTGCCATCACAGCTAGCGGTACACAAGTGCAAGGGCTGAAGTTTAAGCGCTTTCATTTGTTCCATTAAGAGGTAGACCTATTTACTCACTTATGTGCTTTGCTAGATCAAAGTCCATCTCTCTGGCAATGGAAATCACATATTTTGTGAGTTACATTAAAGACAAATGTAGGGCTACAGGCAGTATGTGTATGTAACAAACTTCCAGACAGTCCTGCAAAGCCAGACCCTTAGACGGGTCAGTACTGGCACCTCCTGTGCACACTGTTCTCAGTTACTGGTATGTGACTGCCCACTGGAGCATGCCAGGACAGGACTACAGCTTAATTCAGAATAGTAACTGCTACACTTTGGACCTGTGCTCCGAACGCATGCTGGGTAAATTCCTCAGGAAGTATTTAGCCAAAGGTACAGAGTGGTGTGTCCTATATCCACACCACAGCTGATGGCGGAAACACAGATGGTAGCTCAAAACACAGGGGAGCTAGAGGAGGAACACTTGTATTCACAGTTCCACCACTGGAGATGGCAAGCAAGGGAGGAACTCTGGCCAACAAAACTCCCTTTGACTCTGGTGAAGCTCCTCTCCTTGGAAAAGGCCAAGCACAGCCCTGGCCAGTGGTGCCTCCAGGACTTCTAGGCCTCCCCAGGGTTCAATGCTTCACAGAAAAGGTGTCTGCATGTTGGAGACAGGAATAGGTTGTGTAGGTGATGGATGCCATGGATTGAGAAATTTTCTGTTGCCTTCAGCACATGACTCACCAAGCAGCTCTTCACAGGTATTTTCAAATCATAAATCTGCAGGGCAGACCCCCTCTGGCTAACAACCCAGCTAACTGGGGAAAAAAACCACCTGTCTCAACCCGAGCATTGAAGTACAAAAGGCTCTCTCAGCTTTATATGCAGAAATGAGACAAACATGGCAGTTCTAGTTTTAGAACAGTATTTCCAACTAAAAATGGCATGGCAAATCACCACTGTATTATCGCTACTTTCTAAGAGACACAGCCATCCCAGAGCACCTGTCTAGAGAGCTGCCCCAGCATGTTCCAGGGTTTAGCCTATGGTCTGCAAATGAAAATTATTCTGCATGTTGAAGATACACATTCTGTGTGTATGTATGTGTGTGTCTAGGCACATGTGTATTTCCATGCTGATACATCTGTATAATCCATTCTTTCCACATGAATTAAGCCAAACGGTGATCACAACATGTTATTTAAATATCACCAGGGATTAGAAGATTCAGAGAGACTCCAAACCCCATAAAGTGATGCTAAGCAGGATTACTTCCTGGCAGTGTGTGGATACAAGTGTAAGCTGATTATACATTTTCATGACCTACATGGGCACATAAGGAAGAGCCACAGTCCTCCCTCTCCTCAGAGTCAAATCAAATTGTATACTTCCCAGTGATGGATTCCAACTCACCTTCTTCCTTCCTTTCTCTTTAATGAACAGAGGAGAGAAAGATGACAGATAGACTTCAGCAGCTGGAACAAGGTGGAACTGCTGAGCTATAGGAATAACCAGTGTTGAGTCAATGGCATTCGAAGCACTAACAGCGGGGATCAATTGAAAAAAAAAAAGGTAGTAAGGAGTGTGAATCTCAAGGTGGATACAAGGTCAAAGCAGCTGGTGGGAGAAAGCTGAGCGATAGAGGAGAAAAAAAACAAACACCCACCATGGACTATTCACATTCATAACATTCCTAGAGTATTTGGTATGTTCCTACCTACTTACTGCTAATTTATATTATACTGCTTACAACTAAAAAAGGAAAGTAACACTGCTAATTATAACAAGGTGCTACATACACAAAGCAACGCCATTGCTATTCCTTACAGGTCAAGGGCAGCATGCTGTGTAATGCTGCTCAAGAAGCTAAATAATGCAGTAACTCTGTTTGCAAAATCATACAAGCAAAACAAATGTCATTTTTCATGCACAGAGCAGTTACATTTCTTCACGCATAGATTCTTCAATTATTTAAGAAAATATGATGTCAAAAATAAAGCTGCCAAAACAATAAGGGGCTGAAGACAGCTTCTATATTCAGACTCACAACTGTCTTGTTTTACATGAAGGTTGTAATACAGGAATGGAGCACAAGAGCAGAAAGTAACATTAACTGACCTGTGTACTATACCCAGGTTACATAGACAAAAAACCTTCAATTAATGCCTGTACTAGTTTTCATTCAGACTCAGGTACGCTTAGGAGTGACAGAAAACACTATCTCCAGCATTTACAGGGTTATGGGTTTTTTAGTGTTGGACTATTTGCAACACAATGTCCAACCCTGCCAAAAAAGGGTTCTAAGACTAAAGGCAAGGGATAAAACACGCTGGTTGCAGCATGTTTTCCTCTGCCCAGATTAAGAGCTGTTCAATAGAAGTATAATAGAATCTGTAAATCTACTCTGACTCAAGATCAGTGTATCTGACATTGAAGATACAGAGCTGTCATAGTGGAGATAACCTGCTCAGTGAACAGTAGTCATCTAGGTATGGATAATGCATCATCCAACAGCATTAAAGTTTAAAAAAAAAATAAAATAAAATAAAATAAAAACTGGTCATACCACAAGCTACCTTAAGCTTTACATTAAATAGGCATTGGCATGTATTACCTACTCCTTCTTTAAAAGCATGCTATAAACAATTTGTTTTAAAATTCTACTGTGTAATTAATACTCTCAGCCAGTGCCTGGCCCTATGCTGGCATACAAGCCCACTGCCTCGGCAGTCACACTGGTATATGCAGGGAACGGCTCCTAGTGCTGGCACGCCGGCAAAGACCACGCACTCGCTGTACAGAGTTTTTGCAGTGCACAGCCCTGCATCTGTGAATTGCCACATGCTGCTGCTCCTGCTGGACAAGATGCAGTAACTGCTTGAATCCCACATTTTTTTAGGTTTTTCTTTTGCTTCAGTGAGTCTGCAAAAACATCCTGGCAGCAGGATTTGGGGCTTTACACCTTTTCCCTCTAGAAAAGACTCCAAGACTGTTCTGTATATCCCCTCTCCTTTAGCCCTCTTAACCCTGATACTTTCCACTGAAATGCAGTCCCTTGCACTCTGGTGTCACCACGCCTGCACCTCATCAGGGTCCCTCACTCTGCTTCCTCTGCCAAAAGAGCTGGCCTTCCCCCAAAGCTGAAGCACCCCAAAAAGTAACCCACCCCTGCGTTTGAGCAGCTGCTGTGTCTTTCCACAACATCGAAAGGTCTCCCCTCTTCTACGACCTTGTGCTACCACTGCAGCTGAATACCCCAGACGTTTTAGGGCCAGATCCTGCAATCTTAAATGCAGGCAAGATTCCTGTTACAGTTTAGGCAAGTTTTACATTGCTAAGAAATGAGCCCCATGGGGATTTGAATTTCAGCAATACAGATGGACTCCAGAACCCTTCCTTTGGTTACCTCCTCATGGTACTGACAATTTCTAAGCTTGGATGAGTCAGAAAAACAGAAATGAAGAGACTAACTTCAGCACAAAGCATGGTAACACAGAACCAGACCCAGTCCTGCAGCTCCTTCCAAATTCAGGCAAAGAATACCCAGCATGGACATGCTGAGAAAATCAACAGAAGAAACCAGCCAGAAAACAATGTGCCAATACAGGAAGAGGCTAAAATTTCAGAGCACCAGTAGTCCACACCTGCAAACCCTCCACATACAAAAACATACATCCAGGTTTCATCATTATATTTAATGTGACTGCATGTAATTACTACCTCAATTTTTATAGCTCCTTTAGCAGTCCCATCTTATTCAGCATTAGCTGCAGGTTCATTAAAACAGACTAACTTTTGCAGTGCCTTACAGAAGGAAAAGGTAGATATTTGAGCTAAGACAGCATTTAACCCAGTAACTGTAGTGTAAAAAGGGACTGAAGGTTTGATCAACTGAATTAACAACTTCACTTTTGATCTAGCAGAGAGAAATCCACAATCACTGAAAGGCGGCTTTATTTAGCCCCTTAATATCTGCAACTTGCCCTAAGATGTCAACTCTTCTCACATATATTGGACATGAATCACAAGTCTTGTGATTACACCTGCCAAGACTCCTCTGAAGAGGAGTAGGATTTCCTCCCCTCCCCACCGCTTTTCTAAGGAAAGATGGTTCCTGCTGAATACACATATCTGAACAAATCAGCAAGATATTGACCTGTTTGGATGTCAAGTCATTAGTACAAATAGAAAACTTCAGAAACATTGGAGAAAAGAAAGAAAAAGATGCTTTGCAATAAAGGCAGGAATGATCTGCATCTTAAAAGGTCACGCTCTTGTCAGAACAAGAAAATTTATGGTGTGTGTGTATATCTATATATATATCTATCTAAAAGTGGCAGGATCTTCAGATGCATCTCAAGCATAAAGAGGGTAAAATGTTCTCAAACAACATTTCAAGTGGCAGGGAAAAACACCAAGGGTCTTACCAAGAGGAAGGGATCAGCCAGGGAGGAACAGAGTGCCAGGGCCTCACCAGCAGATTGACCATTCGCACAACATTAGCACAGAGACAGAAGCTGACTATGCACTCAACTGCTCAGGCCAACCTCTGCTGACAGGGCACTGTCATGGGCATGCCTCAATACCAGCTGAAAAAGCCACAAAAAACAATGATTGCCGAGGCATCCAGCAACAGCACAGCACTGCCAACCACGGCAGTGGCATGACAGCATTCGCAGAGGTAGTAGGGGGTCTGCCGGATAGACAGATAGGTCTCACTGGAAACCAAACCCTCAGTTAGCTAATTTAGAAGACAGGCAGGTGTTCTCTGATAAATACCTCCCCCACCACATGCATGAGAACACACACACACTCCACAGATCTCAAGATGTGCATGTAAAACACTGCTTTTCCCAGGATTTCTATTATTTTAGCTTTATAAAATTATTGCTTCAAGTTAGTTTATGGCCTGCCAGTTGGCTGCATTTCAGAGCTATTCCAGCCCACACAGCTAGATCTTTTTTTAAGGATCTGTTATGGGTTTGTGTGGCACAGTTTGTGGTGGGGTTTTTTTTGGTAGCAGGGGAGGGGGCCGCAGGGATGGCTCCTGTGAGAAGCTGCTGGAAGCTCCCACGGCTCCAAGTCGGCCCCCCCTCTGGCCCAGGCCGACCCAGTCAGGGAAGGTGGTAGCGACTCTGGGAGAACAGATTGAAGAAGAGAAACCTGCAGGGAGTAGTGGGATTGGAATGTGAGAGGAACACCTCTGCAGATCCCGAGGTCAGTGAAGGAGGAGGGGGAGGAGGGGTGCCTGAGGAGGCTGATGGCCCTGCAGCCCGTGGTGAGACGGCAGGCTGTCCCCCTGCAGCCCATGGGGGTGAGCGGTGGAGCGGAGGCCCCCCAAGATGGCCGTGACTCCATGGGAAAGCCCGTGCTGGAGCAGTGTGTGACTGGAGAGCAGCCCGCGGAAAGGACCCGTGCCAGGGAAGTTCAGGAAGAACTGAAGCCCGCGGAAAGGACCCATGCCAGGGAAGTTTGTGAGGAACTGCAGCCCGTGGAAGACTCACGTTGGAGCAGTTCATGAAGGACTGTCTCCTGTGGGAGGGACCCCACGGTGGAGCAGGGGACGAGTGAGGAATCCTCCCCCTGAGGAAAGGAGCAGCAGAGACAATGGGTGGCGAGCTGACCCAAACCCCCTGTTCCCTGTTCCCCTGCGCCGCCGGGGGGGAGAAGGTAGAAAGAACCGGGAATGGAGTTGAGCTGGGAAGGCGGGAGGGGTGGGGGAAGGTGTTCTAAGGTTTGGGTTTATTTCCCATTATCCTTGTTTTGATTTGATTAGTAGTAAATTAAATTGATTTTGTTTCTTCCCCAAGTTGAGCCTGTCTTTTGCCCGTGACCATAAGTGGGGAGTGATCCCTCCCAGTCCTTGTCTCGACCCACGAGCCTGCCTTTGGATTTTCTCCTCATCCCAACGTGGCCAGGGGAGGGGGTGGGGAGCGAGCGAGAGCCTGCGTGGTGCTTTGTTACTGGCTGGGCTGAAACCATGACAGGCACAAAAAAGTGTGGGGAAAAAAAAACCTCTGAACAACACCATAATCTTGATGAAAGCTAAATAATCCCAATCCTCTTCTATTAAGAAAGAACTGGTATTCTAATCCCACCATTCTAAGAGATGGCAAATTTGGAAGGGAGATTTCAAGATGCCTTTACCTACCTCTCACCCTTAGCCTATTTTATGCAACTTCAGCATTTACTAGACTGGCATCAGCAGACAGTCACTACCCTTCTTTTCATCACAAAGCTGGTTTGTCCAAACCATCTTTCCCTCTCCATACCCCCAGCTACAACTCTGACCCTCTGCCAACTAAACTGAAGGTCGATCCATTTTTTGTAGCTGAGATACGGGAAGATACCACAACAACTACTTTGCAAAGAAGTGAAGCACAGTTCAGAACAATAGCACTGATGTTACAAATGGCAGAACCTAACCCTCTCCTGTGCATGACCTGTGGTTCATCAGCCCTTCAAGACAAGAAGATATTACTCAAAAGCATTAACACTTGAATATGGCCATCAAACACCAAACACCTGCATGCACACTGCACACACTGTTCCCAGACAATGCCTCTGCCCCCAGAAGGTTACAGAATACACAAGGCAAAAGTTATCTCCTCTTAAAAATGGCCCAGCACAGACATGCATGCTCTTTGTCACAGGTGAAAAACAGGTGTGCAGCATCTTCAACCCTAGAGTAGCCTGACCATGGCCCAGCTGACAAACACAATCTGCCAGGTACCCAGCAGGGGTGAGACTCTTCCCCTACACCTGACCAATGCTGAGCTGAAATCAATCACGAAACCCAGGGCACAACAGCAGCCCCAGCCCCTCTTCTGACACAATTTGCCCTACCTTACCTGATCTCTTCCACTTAATAACAGTAACATTCCTCCTGCTAAGTAGAGGAAATTGGATTAAATCTTCCCTCCACCCCCCCAGTTTTCTCCTTCCTGACCATCTCAACATCTTCCAGGACAGAGGAAGATTCTCCCAGCCACCACCTCAGACCTAGTACTTGCTGCTCCCCGACATGGACCTTGGCTCTGACACCTAATGGGATCCGTCCTCCCCGCTCTTGGCTCAAGACCATCCCAGACTCCCACACCCCTACCACCACACCCCTCCGTAGCACAGTTTGATGCTCAGTGCCTGCCTTGCTTAAAACGCTGTTTCCAAGCCAAACTAAATGAAAACAGAAACAACAAGCAGAGATGGTGTTCAAATAGGCAGCCGTACCGAGCATCACTGTCATCCTCCTCCTGAGTCCAACCACATCACTTCCCCTGGATTTGCACCAGATCTGCTCACCAAGACCTGTGCAATGCCAAGCCCTCCTGGTAACTCTGGCATCCCTCAGAGGCAATCCACAGTCCCCTGAGCCCACTTAGTCCCATCTTAGCTAACTGCTGGCAGATCTTAGCCCTCCAGTGCACGTAGAGATGAACAACCTCCAGCTGTGACTGACTTCCATCTGTCAAGCATTGCTAAGCAGCACACAAAGGTTCCCCCTGCCCTTTATCCCTCATTCCTTCCCATCCTTCTCAATAACAGATCTGATACTCTGAGCATTGGCTGCTCTCATAGCCTAGCCAGGAACTGCGCATGTAAACCATCCAGCCAACACTGCCAGACTCAAGCACTCTACCCGCCCCTCTCCTTGGCACAATGGCTGGCATAGTAGAGCAGGCTCACTGTGATGCTCAGTGAGCAGAGCTCTGCGTGCCTGTTCCTCTCCACTGAGCATCAAAGCTGTATCACAGGGGCTGGAGTTAATGTCAAAACTGTATCCTTCTGTCTGCAATGAAGTGCAGGCTCTTACTCACCTCTCTTTTTATTAGATAGAAATCCTTTCAAAATTGGTAAATTAATGGCTATATGCCAGGCTTAGGGCTCCTCAGACAGAAGTAGAAATCCTATATGCCAGGCTTAGGGCTCCTCAGACAGAAGTAGAAATCCTAACAGGGTTTGTTCCAAATTTGCTTTGCTAGTAATAAACCTAAAGTAACAGCCAAATGAACACAAATGCCATGTTTTATTCCTACTGTGGATTTTTACGTTTTTATTTTATTGTAGGATATTTAGTTTCTAATGAAATATGAAATTCAGTGATGGGGAAGATTTTTAAAACATATAGCACTAACAGATCTTAAACTTACTTTTTATGGAGTATTTTTAGAACCCACTCCAAAACAACAGAGCTCCAGCTCCCATGGTTGCCATTAAATGTCAGCATTTGACAGTTCCTATACAGTTCTCTCTCAGACAACAGTTTCTGTAATTGGGACAATAACTGTTGTAAATCTGAAGTGGCTGTTGGTAAACACTGGCATTTTTAAAGGCAGGTTACTGAAGAGGCTAAGGTCTGGAAGAGCAAGGTTTGGGGGTGTCCTCCTAAGTCTGTTCAAGACCAGAACACTGTGGTCAAGTCTAGCCTCCCTTTTTTTTTTTTTTTTTTAAACAGAAGTGGGAAATCAGTGAAATAGAAACATGAATCAGTTAACTGATTCACAATCAAAACCAGATTTTTATTTGTATTGTTTACACAAGGCCAATTTTGCCAAAAGATTATTTGCCCATTTAAGTTACTTTTTGCAAAGTAATTCCACAGAGCCAAATGAAGGTATTTCCTTTTTCTTGCAGAAGTTTGCAGTTGGTCACATATTTCCTCAGCAGCATTCATGGAGCAGCAGTGTCACAGGAATCACCATTTTTTTCCTGCTCCATCCTTTCTCCTTTTCTGGTCATTTATTCCAAGATTGGAATAATCCCAGTAAGTTCTCATCAGCAGACATATTTCTAGCCTGCAAAATCTTGAAATTTCAGTTTGCTACCATTTCTCATTGGAACAAAAAGAAATACACTTTTTTTCTGTCCCAGGACGCAATAAACATACATCTGCATATGAGCATGAGCCAGCAGACAAGACAACTGATATGGGACATGTGGGAAAAGGACATACAGCCTTTGATCTTACCCCTGCCCAGCTGCTCTCCAGCGTCCCAGGAAAGTCTCCAGTCATGTCTAGTAGGGAAAACTGTCCCAGTATATTCATGTAGACCTGTATATACAGATATATGCAAACCTGAAACTATGCCACTCACATTTTTTTTTTCTTTTCTCCTCAGATGCAGCCTTCATCCAGGTAGCCAGATTGCACTGTAGGCTGGCTGTGTTGTTATTCAAAAGTGGCAAGGTGCTAGAAATCAGATGTTGGTAAACTTTAAAGCACAACGCAAGTTGTTTTCAGTACACTATGAAATCCTACCTAAGGTTAGCATGTAAATATCCCCCACCATCCACCTAAAGCTTCTCAAGCCTTGCCTGAAAGACAAATTGAGGGCCAACGCCTGTCCTTTGGTATAAGCTCCAAGTCTCAAGAGCTTTGCAGAGGTATCTTTAATGTTTTTGGTGTACTTCAATAGGATTTTGTACTTGCACTCGTGACACCACAACTGAATTCAAATATACCAACAGAGCGGCAGCTAGGGCAAGCAATTTCTTCTGATGCTCAGAAAGCAAAGGTATTTTACAATATAACCAAGTCCCAATTTAATGACTCCTCCGTGTTCCTAAAAGAATTGCAATTTTGAGAATGTATAAAAGAAAATATGCTGGGCACGCTAATTGCATCTTCTGTCCTCAAAGACCAAAAGGGAAACCAATTATCACATACACTCAACAGGCTACACAGCACCAAAATACTCATCAGCATAACACAGCAGCTCCAGCAGCACATCAGCTTATGTCTGTTGTCTTTGTGCAATCAGCAGTTGAGAAAAGTTTGCCTGAAGAGACAGCACAGGAGTGAAAACACAAGTGAATACAGCTGGCATTTCAACCAGAGTTCATCATACACTGCAGCTGAGGACAGGAAATTTTTTTTTTTTTTTCTTAAGAAATAAACAAGAGGAAAAGAAAGTTGTCTCTTCCTGAGCTACACCCCATCCCTGCAGACCACAAACCCATTCAAGGACTTCTCTGAGTCATGGCCTGAATGTGCACTTTCCTGGAGCAAAGGCACCCAGAGCAAGCACATTAAAGTGGAACCAGAAGAGAGAACTAGTTTTTTCACGTGCTTCAATGGCTGACAGCACTTTCATTTCCATTTGGCCACCTGGTATTCAGCCCAACTCCTCTCCTGAAAGGATCTAGAACAATAAAAAGCGAAGAACAGCATACTTTTGTGAGAAAGTGCAGACAAGGGATTGCAGTCTTGCACAGATTCTAGTAAAGTTGCTTTTGAATGTGGTTGTGCTTAACAAGACGTAGCAATTAAGCAGCACTTGCAGAGCACCTCCTTCTCCAGCCCTCACCAGCACCAGGGAGGGCAGCAGCTGCCACATCGCCCCTGCTCGAGGTCTGCAGTCATGCAGACAAAACTGAATTTTGCTGCCCATGGATCAAGCCTGGGTTGCTCCAGCTGGTGGGAGACACATGAGGAGTCAGACTTGCTGTTCCTGCTACCAGGGATGGGATAGCAGAGAGGCAGTCAACAACAGCTGGTGCTGGGACCAAGCCATCTCCTCCACCACACATATGCCTTGCCCTGTCCCTTAGACCCAGCCTTGCTCTCCAGGGCTCTGGCACCAATGAGGAGGCAGCAGAGCAGCAGCTGCCAGGGCTGCCCCTGGCTGAGCACCCTTCTGCTTTGCCCAGAGCTGCTCTTGTTTTCACACCTCAATCTAGCAAACCTGTAAAAACCAGCACAACTCAAGAGAGGCACAGGAGGTGCCTTTCCACAATGGAAGAGAAAAACAAGAGGATCTCTCTTATAAGGTTAAGAATGTTCTCAAAGCAGTATTTCATTAGCCTTCCTAAAAAATGAGAAATAATTGCTATGAATACAGTGTAAGCAAAGCAGGCAGAAGCTGGATCTATTATGAGTAGGTGCTTAAAACATTACAGCCAGCAATTTAGGTCAAGAAATATAGTTAATTTGGGTGGTGAAAATGAAGTGTCCAGCTTGCTTTTGGACAAATCACGTATTTTATGAGAAGCATTACAGTCCGTTTGCTTTTAATTTATTCCAGTGACTTGAAAACTATTACTTTTGTTTCTTTAGTGTAAAAAAAAAAAAAAAATCTTGCTGGTGGTGAACAAATACAAAAGAAAATCTATGAGAGCCGGCAAAGGGAGGAAGATATAGAAATAATCATATGAAGAACCAAGCACAACAGAAGTTAGTCTCTGTGCAAACCAGCAATCACAGTTTCAGAAAACATACCCAAAGGAGGAAGGAAAGGTAGGCAAAGTTGTTCTGGCCTGACAGCACACACACCCCTTGGGCACACATCACAAACCCTGCCGGAGGGAAGGCTGTGGAGGACCAAGCAAGGCGCATTACGCTCCTGCAGACAACTACATGCATATGGACTTCAAGTTAAATTCAGCTCCAGTGCCAGCGTCTCTGAGTTCAGGCAAGTGGGCAGATTTGGTGCTGCTGACATTAATGTTGACATTTTTCTCAAGCTAAAGTTTCCAGAGAGTCCTGTACTGCTCTGCTTACACACTACCTAATGGATGAGACAGCCCAGTCAAGGTGCCAGCACCGCTACGCTTTGTTCACAGAGAGGCAGATCTCAACATGTTCCACCCGCTCACAAAATCCTCCAAAGGCAAAGCATTTTTTTTTTTCAAATCTGTCATCACAGAGGGACACTTGCAGAGCAGATGTGCTTAGAAAGCATCAGCATGTAAAGCAATTTTTCACTACTACTGTGCCATTTTTGGACAGTGCAATGAATTCTGTCACTTCCACGTCAAGTTGGGTTTTATTCTTTCAGAAATTTAAACTACCTGCTCTTTCCAACCACATGAAGACTTAGCAGTCTCAAGCAACTTAGATTAACTGACTGGTTGAAGTAAAATTGTATTTTATAGAAACCAGTAGACCCAAACATCTTTTATCCTTACTCTTAAATCTGATACAGGGCTTAAAAGATTATAACATCTCCAGAACATATAAAACCATGAGAGTTAGCCCACTGCCTGAAGGGAAAAGGCTCATTTCAATGGGTTTCTTATCAGATAGCCACTTAAGTCCCGAGGCTGGCTGGCAGTGACTGACCCTACCACACAAGGAGGTTACCTGACAGAGTAGGTGCAGACCTCTTCTAGGCAGGATTTACTGGCTCATCTTCAGCACAGTTCCCTGCACCCTTGCCAGCAGTGAGATCTGGTCTTGACATTTCACCCCCAAGTCACCCACCTCTTGTAGAGTCCAGACTTGTCTCTCTCTGCTTTCCTGGCGGTGAGCAATTCAGTATCTGGCTAGAGACTGTTTTAAAACCTGCAGTACCTGAAGCTCTGTTACATAAAGGAAAACATTTGCTGTAAAATTAGCACAACAAGCACAAGCACAAGCTAGATCTTTTTTCTGCCAGGATGGATCCCATCACCTGTTTTATGACCAGAAATAACATAGCAATAGCTTTCCCTCTAACGAGCACCTTCTGGATTCCTATCAGTGCTACAACTACCTGGAACAAGAGTCACCCCAAGCATGCGTCTACTGTCCTCTGTTAACTCAGATATCCATATTTTGAACACTTACCAGAATATGGTCTAAGCAAAATAAAAACACCAGAGAGGCTTCTCCATTGAGTCCAACAGGCTCTGACAAAGACCACCTTTGCAACGAGGTAGTGCTTCTCAGCACAAGCATCTTTATTTATATGCTAATACAAGAAGTTTCATCAAAATTAATAGGTTTCTCTTAAGAACAGTAAGAGCAGTTCCACATTAGAGAAAGAGCCCTGGGTAGGACACAAACATGAAGGTTTACACTTTCCTATCTGGCAGACAGATTTGGAGGATTACCTTTTACTTCAAGGGTAATTTTTCAAGATAAAGCTGCCTCTTTCTTTTTTTTTTGATCATAGAAGAGATGCTAAATTGCCACAGATGGTCATTTGTTTTCATTTTGTGTGTTTTACGCAGTACATTTTATAGATTATAATAGTTAATTAAATGTAACAAATAAAATTAATTTCTAATTCAAATGTTGAGCCTGCTTAACCTTCACAACACGCCATTACTGTCAGGGTAGCACAGTTTGAATATAATAGGGGGAACAAGGTCCTTTGGCAGTCCTGTCAAAGACCAGCTGCTGACTGGCAAGTCGCTTTACGACTTGAAATTCAGAGGAGCTGACTTCCACTAATGTACAGGGTGCTCAACATCAGATAATATCAGGCCCCTGGTTTCCTTACAGTAAGAACAGTATTGCCTATTTATTTTACAAGGTCTTTTTCAGAATTGTTCATATTCATATATTGTTCCCTTCTTCCTAAGCTGCATTTGCAGATTCTGTTATTCAAATGCACTTTCATGAAGGTGAAAGATAACAAATAGAGCCAGGCATGTGGTACTTCCCAGGATAGAAATACAATTCACCTCACTATAAAAGGACTGCAATAGCATTTAAAAATGCCCGATTTGCAGAGTCAGCAAAACCGTATTTCTAAAGAAAACTTTAAAAACAAGCACTTAACCCACTCCCCCCAGAAGAGTGTTACTTGAGGGAAATAATGGAAATAAATGGAAAATAAAAGCACTACCCATAATGTACTGCACTACATATTTCAGTTAGTGCTCTCCATATGCACATCTCTGATCTTCTTTGAGCACAGAATTGAGTAATATTTCTAAGCACTATTCCAACAACCAAACTGGGTTTTAGACCTGCCACAATGCTTTTTGTTGAGGCTGTGGCAGGGGTGGAATATAGGACATTAGGAGTGCAGAAAAGAGGGGGGGGGAAAAGCAACTGTGGTATCTTCTGCTCCTGGACAGCTGACGCAAGCCCAGGCTGCTATAGGCAATCCTGCAGCACTACTTAAAATCCAGGATGGCAATAAGTTAGAATCTTTTTTTTTTTATCCCCTCCCCGCCCCCCCAGGTGGGAGAAGATAAAAAAAACCATACAGGGAAGGTTTTTTAAAATGTTAAGAAAGTAGTTTCTACACTAGTAGAAAGCAAGAAGTAACAAAAAAAATTATAAAAAGAAAACCAACCCACCTAACATGCTAACATACTTGTCTGTCTCCCCACTGTGAATGAATACATTTCAACATGAAATAGGAACGAATTGTTGAAGGCACCACCCCTCAACCAACTGGAACTAACCTTGCCATTTGCATTTTCCTATAAATTAATGAGGACTGATGGAAGGTGATGAGGAACACCATATCTTCAGTAATGCACAGAGATTTCTCTACCGGGCTAAGATGAAATAATTTACCATCCAAGATTTAACACCCATACTTGCCCATTCCCTGCTACCATGCCCTTTTCCCTTAATACAATCATTACTGGTGTGACCTTTCAAGTTCCCCATACAATCTGTTGTTAATTCTTCTGAGCACTTCATCTCTTAATGTATCTTTGTTAAAATGTCCTACAGTTAAATCTTTTGCTATAGAGCTGCTTTGTCTATACATTAAAATAAAACTCAACACATTTCATTAGTGTTATTACTATGTACATGAACTGTTAGCAAGGTTTATAAAACACAATGGGTTCCTCTAAGAGAAGGCTAAAAAGGGTTTTGTAAATTGATGGATTGCTGGTATTTGGAAGCTGGTATTTGAAAAAAATAGCTTGGGTTGGATTGAGGGGAGCAATCTGTGCTTGTTCATTTGTTTTTGTCTGTTGTATAATTTTTCCATCAGACTAAAAGCTCAACAGCCCACAGGTTTTAGGGTACTATTGTATTTCCAACAGGACTAGAGCAAACAATGAAGGAAGAGCTTTATGAAGCTAGACCTATCCATTTGCCTAGGCATTCCAATACTTCGCTTTGACTGCAGAACCTGAAGTTGAAACATGTCAACAGAGACAGACTTTCAGAAAAAATTAGCCCAAGCCCCTTACCAGCTACTTTTAAAAAGCTTCAACACAGAAGTTTCCTCCTCCCAGAAGGGACGCATTCCCACAGGCGAGTAAAGCAGTCCCAGGCCCCAGCAGCACTTGGACAGACAAATATAAGAAGAACACGAACATGTTTGTAGTGAAGAGGGGAGCACCATCAATGCAAGATTCAGTCTGAACTGTGTTCAAATTCTGGAGCAAAAGAGGAGTGAGCACTTTAACCACACTATTATGACTTTCCATGGATGTAGGATCACCACGGTCTTACATTTTTCTCTTTCTTCACAGAAAGAAGATGCGTACATGCAGAAAGCCAACCTTCTTAAAATGGTATTATGTGCAAAACCACTGGTGGACTGCTACAAAGGTGACCATGAGTTCCTCATATGTGCCTTCCTCAAGATTATCCAACAGCCATTAAGGTATGTGAGACAATGAGCCTGCTTTCTGAAACTGCCCCTTACCAGTTTCATCACACCTTACCCATTCCTGCAACCTTTACATTCAGCTGGACTTTCCAAATAACCTGTTGTAAATTCGATTTTCCACTGAACAAATACTTACATAATATCTGATGAGTATTTTTTCCTTATTCATTAAACATGATGAGCACATAAAATTCTCTAATGTATTCATTATTCAATATTATTCAAACATTTTGTCGGGAAATAATTCGTGGTTTATAGGTCATTCGAATTGCAAATTGTAACTATTATACTCATGGTTTGCCTGATACTTTTTAACATATGTAATTTATTTAACTTAAGTAATGCACACAGCCAATTTAATCAATGTGCAGTGAATTTCAATTTGCGCATTTGGCTTTAACATTCTTAGTTACATAAATCATGCACTCAGGAAACTGAAAATAATAATATGGGACTTAAGTGAATAATTGGAACCACATGAACTAGTTCCATGGAAAACATGAAAATAGTCACATATACAAGCAAATCTAAATTCACTTTCCAAATCATATGAACATTTGCAACTCTTTTTTCCCTTTCTAATTCACTCTGATACAGTTAATTTGTAACAAAACCATGCCAGCAGCTACAGCAGACATTGCCAGATTGCTTTCCACTTCCTTCTCTGTATCCTTATTTAGGGTATTAAATAACCCTGGTCCCTATTAACTTTTTTTCATGCAGTATCTCAGAAGATATCTGACCACCACATACAGCAAAAGACCTTCAACTTCCACAGCATTTGGGAGGAAAACTGCAATTAGTGGTTACCTGAATCAATCATAAATAGCCTAGGACAGCTCTAGTTACTTAATGCTTTTGATTTTATTATAAGACCAGAGATAAAATTATAATGAGGTTCAGTGATAATAGGAAGTTGGTCCTCTGAGACTTAAAACTGAAGTAGGCAGAAATTAAATGTTTATCTAGCAGATTCCTGTTTGTTCATGCTTTAATGTATACCTCCACCCATGCTTCTACTGCAATTAGGGAACAGCCCAAATTAGTCTGATCATCCTCCTTCAAGAAGGAGAATAAAAAATAAAAAAGAGAAGAAATAAAGAAAGAAAAAAAGTGAAGCTGACAGTCAATATCTACTACCAACATGACTTTTCTTAGTGAAAGACCTTACTTGGAACTGGCAATGGACCAAAATCTGCACTACCTCCACAGCTCTGAGACTTCCTCCTTTAACTGAATGCAAGGCAGAAAACAGCACAACTACACACAAGCAATCTGCAATAAGCTCATCCGTATCAATACATTGTAGGGGCTACAAATGAGCAGATGATTTGGAAGCAAGAGCAAAGATATTCTGTGTTATACCACTGTCAGGTGATACCACAAGTCAGGTTCTAACAAAAACCACAGCCCTTTCCCTCTGTAGACGATTCTAGAAGGGGGTTTCAGACACACAAGATTGATGCTGAGATTCAAAGAGCTGGGTTAATAATGAGAAAAGAATCAGCCACAAAAAGTCAAGATCAAAAAACTTGCATTCCCTTCCCTCTTCTCAAGCTATGGAGCTGTTCAGACATGCAGGATTTTGCTTCAGGCTGCTCTGCAGTTATTACAGGATGCATGTTTCACAGATGTCACATCACATCCTAGACAGACCAAGTAAAAAACTGTAACCGCCACCGAATTGCTGAACCAGCATTTAAATTGTCAGAATTGTGGTTATGCGCATGAATCAAAACGGGCTTTTTTGAGTGAAGAGACAAAATAAAAGCAACTTCTGCAGTCAGGTTTTGTGCAGATTCATACAGATGTTGTTGTGCCTTGTAACAATGCCAAACAGTAATGATGTAAGGCTTTTACACTGGTGTAGAACATACAAATGGTCGGTTTTGGAAGCAACATCCATTTGAAAGACTGATCCTCAGAGACAAGTTCTTCTGATGGTAATTCCAGAAGAGAAAACAGACTTTGGGGGTTGCCTTGACATTGAGATTTTGGACCTGAGAAGAAAGGCAGAGTAGGGAAGTTGAATGGCACTTCCAAGGAATTACAGGGGCAGTCAAGCCTGAAGAGGATTAGATGGGAAATGGCATGATCGAAGTACTCTGCTCATTTGGGTGATAAACTAGAGTTCTTCAAAGGGTTCCAGACCACTGCATCCAGGATAGATTCACCCAAATGGTAATGCACTCAGGCATCCAAACCTACTCCGTGAATGAGTTAGGTACACCATTGCATAGCATAAACTCCACTACAAGGGGATACAGAACTCACTAACTCATTCCTAGATTTCAACACCCTAAATTTCTGCCCCTTTTCCAGGTGGTAGCATCAATCTGCTTAGCTCATGCAGGTGGGTGAATGCCAAGGTGAGAAACACAGCCTGCACTTACCAATTCTCACCCACAGTGCCCTGTCTGCAAAATGGGAAAGGAGGAACATAAGCTTTTGTGAGTTGTTTGTACAAGGTATTTCACATGACAGCTCAGAAAGCCTTCAGCACATGCCATTTTGTGCAGCAATGGCCTGTTGTACTGACAAAAGGAAACTGGCCCTGCCTAATTCCCGCCACCAAATTCTCTACTAATGTAGCCCCATTTTCAAGGCAGGCTGATAGGCAGGTGGCACAGAGGCAACACAAGTGGAACCACCCTTTCTTCATACAGTGCAACTGGACTTTAAATTGTGGTCCCTGCAAGCCTCTCCAAGGGTGATGCTAGCCTACCCTGCTGCACAAAAAATGTTCATTGCAAAGTCTTTCTTCTTTTTCCACTGGAATCCTTCTCCTCATTTTACATGACAAAATCTGAAATCCTTACTAAATGCCACGACACATTGAATTGTTATTTACAAGCTTATTAGAGCTGTGAAACAGGATTTCCTTTACATAAATCTCTTACTTTCCCCATAGTACAACAGGATACCATCCTAAGTATCTTGTAGTGCCCAGTGACCTACCTATTGCCTTGTAACAGAAGCAATCATATCTGATTTGCCCTTTATGAATTCTCCAGCTGTCTTGATTCATTAACATACTGTTAAGTGTTACTTGTCTAGCAGTGAAAATGTCCTGCTCTCCTATCTCATAAGTAGCCTCTCTCCATTCAGCTCCTTGTTTAATCAATGCTAATTACATAGTCCTGTGATCATCTCCTGAAATTAGCACAAATGGTAACAAGTTCTTTGATTGCCAATGTTTTTGTAAATGTTATATTAAAAAATAGCACTAAAATAACAGCATAGGCAAAATTTGTATTAGAACCATGCATGCTGTTTCAAAATTCACAACAAGGATAGCATGCAGAGTGGGAGCCCACTACCATTCACTTCAAGTGATTCAATTAAACTGTGCACAAAAGAAACCCACCTACTTCCAGTTTGGAAAAGCACTGGTGAGGAAAAACACAATCTACAGTGAGTATTAAGAATAAGAGAACATGACATTACAGCTGCAAATTCTCAACGTGTCATTTTTTTAAGACAAAAAAAAAGATTTAGTTACAAATTCATTAGTTTTGCAATATTTGGGGATGGGGAAGGAAAAAAAACCAAACAGTGTAAGCAAGTTCCAGAATGCTGTTCAGAGACTGCTCAAAACCAAGGCATTTGATGAAGATTGCTTCACATTTCTAACTGTGCAGCATCACATAGC
This sequence comes from Pandion haliaetus, assembly GCA_013401275.1. Classification (NCBI taxonomy): domain Eukaryota; kingdom Metazoa; phylum Chordata; class Aves; order Accipitriformes; family Pandionidae; genus Pandion; species Pandion haliaetus. The sequence goes on along the minus strand of VYZV01039862.1, from coordinate 55,851 downwards.
GCCAGTCCCTGCACAATACAAAAGCCATTACCAAACAGCTCCTGTGAGAACCTACAAAAAAGACTAGAACATGTCTGTTTGGTACTGAAAGTCAAAGCTCTATGAACTCCCACTACCCAACAGGAGCTAAATAACTAGAAAAATATAGGACAGGTCATGTCGACATACAATGAGATGGGAAATAAATGACTATCCAACAGTATAAGAAAAATGAATGAGGAATGAATTGTATAACTAGGTCAAGCCATTAATTCTGAAAAGAACTGGGAGCCTAGTGGATAATTTAGAGTGATTGTCCAAGACAAGAAGCAGTTTATTGGAGGTTTTTGTAGAAATGGTGTCTTAAATATTTTATTGTGAAATAATAAAACAAATTCCTGGAGGATGACCAGCTCCATCAAAGATAGGGCCACTGAGATGAGCGATTAACACACCTTAACCAAAGGCCCTACAGGATCNAAAAGGATGAAATCCCAATGCCTCTGAAGTCAGAGGCAAAACCCCCACTGGCTTCCCTTTAGCCCAGTTCTCCCCAACTGTCCAGTCAGATGTTTCCCGTTTCCTCAGCCAAGTGCCCTGCTGAGGACTAGCTCTGAGTCACATCACCGCTAAGATCATCCTCTATGGGATATGGATGGAAATTCATGACAAATTGATTCAGTTTCCTAATTTGACACTGGCCACCACTTCTGTATGGTCACTCTTCTACTCATTGCAGGAGTTAAGAAAATAATAGGCCCTTTCTCCCATCAACTCTTATTCTTCCTTAATTTCTATGTAAAGCTCTGTGAGATAGGCAACATCTTAGCAGACATGCCAAAAACCAAACACCATGAACCTTCAGTCTAGTTTGGGTCCTCCATTTGTTATTATGGCACACTTGCCCATTTCTTGTACACATGGCCTTACTTTTATTCCACTTTCAAAAGGAATACAGAACACTTTTAGAACACAACATACTGCAGTGCCAGAAAGTAGACCTAAAACCAAGTAATCATCCTTATCTTCACAACAATATTTCACAGCACACATGACTGACATTCAACATTAGAAATCCCTCTGCAAGGACACTGAAACATCAGAGCAGTATACATTATCTAAAACTAAGGAATTTGTAAGAACAAGTTGGATTACCTTCTGTAAGGACTGGTCCAAGTAATACTTGTTCACCAGCTCACCTGAGGACCATTTTTTCTACCCTATGGTTTCTACAATGGTTTTTCTGAATGCTCAAGAATTCTGGAAAAAAAGTGGAACCTGAAGATTCATTATTGTAACAGCAGAAGTGTGCTGTTACAAATACACACAATCAGACATTACAAAAAACAACACTGACCAAACGTGGCTTCTGAATCAGGTACAAAGCTTCTTTGTCTCCACAGATTATCTAACAAAAAGGCCAATCAATTGTTACTGCAGTACTACTGCATTTCATTTCTATCTGCAACATTATTATAGGTGAAAGCAGAAGCCTCAGAAAGGCCTGTTGCTCCATCAGACTGCACTGCAGCAAAGAACTTCTGGAAGCTTTGAGCTCCTGATCTGTCTCCAAGCACCTACCAGAGCTTCCAGATGTCCTGGTGAGCCAAGCACACACAACAGTGCCAAAAGCACACACAAAGTGATTGTTATGTGCAAATGACATCCAAAGGCTCTTTCTTTTAGTTCCCTACTCTTCCAAAATAAGATGAAGACAGACAGAGGTAAAATATCATTTAACCAGAGAAACTGCCAGTGAGAAAGAGGTTATTTGTTGTGCAAGCAAGTACTGACATATGAATTTTAAACAGATGTAATCGTTAATTAATATTCCCTCGCAGCATTGAAGATGTGAACTAATAACAACTCTTACCTCTTGTAGAGGACAATTTAGTGTCCAACAAGCTTCTTCTAAAGGGAAATGCCTCCTTGGCCCCTGGACATGTCCACTGCGAGACTTCACGCATCCATGGGACATGGCAAGCTGATGGGAGGAAGGCTCCACAGAACTGCACAGTTCCAGTCACCCATGACTGAGAAATTCACATTGAAAGGAGTGCTGAGAAGGATAATCTAGGAGACCAGGCAAACCAAGATTCAATTTTACAAGATGAAGGTAGCAATATAATTGACTCCTAACTACATTGGGGGAAAGCACCAGGGAGACAGAAAAAGCTATTTACACTGCCCCAAGTAACCATGGGTAGGTACCTTTGGCGTGGGAATGAGAAGAAGGTCTCCAGTCATCAGAGCCCAGTGGTTCTGAGGGAGCAGCAGTACTGGGAGCCTGGATCCAACTGCTTTCACAATACATCTCAATAAAATTAAGGGAAGTATGTGACACGTTTGCCCACTACAGCAGAGGACTTGATCCAAAAGCATCCTCATCCCTCCACACACCCAGCCATCCGAGTGTCTAATACTTTGAATCTCCCCATTTCAATTAAAGGGTTGCACTCAACTATTTCTGAAAAGTGTAAGCCTTTAAAGCCTGAGGAAATATCTACAGAAACAATTCTGTCATATTCTCAACACATGAATGTTTCTATGGTGACTTTCTAGCACTTCACTGGATTCCCTTTCCTAAATGCTCAGGGTACTCCCACACCACCCTGCAATCCCAAACCCTAGGTAAACCAAAATGGAAAACTACCTTTGGATATAGAAAAACTGAAAGTCAAGCTCTAAACGCGCATTCACTGTATACCCACGCATCACACCTCCATGGCCTGAACATGTTCTAGGGCAATGCCGGATGATGCCACGTCATCCAACCAGTGGCAGTGACACAAAGCTATCTTTTGCTACATATACACCATGAGCTCACTTAAGCCTTGAATATCGGAGTATTTTGTCTTGAAATACCACCTTCTTCTGGAGCATTTATACTCACAGGCTGTTCGCAGATACCAGAGCACAGAGTCCACCTAAATACAGAATAACTACAAAAAAGAAAAACCTTCTTCACTGCCTTCTCCTTTTCCCCCCCACCCTTTCCTATTAAGAAACCCCTCCATCCTCCTCAAGGGTTCATTAACCTCTCTAAAATATCGTTCTGACAGTAGCAAACGACTTCTGAAAGGGCCAGTGCTGTCAGAGCAACCTGAGACCCCACGAATTCTCCCAGAACATTGACCTCTCAAAAGCCTATTCACCTACAACACTTGCATTTGTCTGCTTTCAAGTCATTTAATCATTTGTTGATAAGCAATTATCAGATCTTCCAGGGCCTGTGAACAACTTATCCTTGTCTTCAGCTCACTATTAGCTCTGAGATCTTGTGGATGGTAGTGCAGGATAAAACCCTTTCCCATCTGCCTGATCAAACAGTTGATAACCAAGATTTACCATGGCATTGGTGTGATGGTCTGACAAATTATAGTCAAGGTCTCAAACATTCATTAAAGAACTTTGGTCGAGAAGATGGCCTCTGTAAAAATACTGGAGTTGCCTGAACAGGACATTGTGGCCGGAGGAGAGGGCGGGACTGCACATCTCCAAAGCCGCAATTCCTTATCTTAATTGACCATGAGAAAGAGCACAGCATTTGCTCCTGGAGGAGGGGGCCCCACAGAGGATGGGGCTGTGCTTCTATCTTAAGCGGTTATGCCAGCAGGGAAAGAGAGGCAACTCCCCAATGAACCCCCCCCAAGCTCACCAACCAATTCCAGAGGACCCTGGGAACATGAACTGCGCATGTCAAGACCACCAACTAACACACTATAGAAGGAAGAACGACTTTCAGTGCATGCCCTCCAGAACGGGACCTCTACGCTGGCTGGACCAACGCTGGACCCAGGACTGGTGAAACCCTTTTCTTCTCTCACTTTCTTTTCTTTCATTCTCTCTCTCTCTCTTTTTCTTCTCTCTTTTCCACAGTCCCTACACCTCATCCTTTGAAACATAAAGCATTGACCAAGCCTGAGACTAGGAGTGGATCTAGCTGTCCCTGGGCTCCTCTTTGAGGAGTCCAGAAAGCAAAGGGGTCTGCTCTGAACCTTGTGACTCAACAGGAGGGATCTCCTTCTGACAGAGTTTCATGTTCCTTTTTCCACTTCTTTTTCTAAACCTCCCTTCTCTTTTCAAACAGTGGCTTAATGACATGATGCAAGGTTCATATTGATAAGTTCACTTGTACTTGGGCAAGGTTAGCTAGGTTGAATAAATGTTGATTGTTATTTGAACTCCGCTGGTGTCATTTCACCTTAATTCTGACAAAGGAAATCCATGAACCCGAGTTGCTCCACCCTTGAGATGCAACAACTGGTAAAGCTAGCACTGTGCATGCTAGTGTATAAAGAGGTTAGGTGGTTCCTTCACTGTCTATTATTTTCTTAAGGGTCTAGAACATAAAGATATTTCTTGGAAACCCAGTGCAGGCCCAAGACTCAAAAAGCCTTCACAGGTGCTTGTGAGCATTGCCAAATCAGGCCATCTTTTCTTCCTACGGTCCCTCTTTTTGCACATTAAAGATTAATACCTTATTTGCTACAGAATTCTGTTATTCTGTCTCCTTCCATCCTGGCACCAATGCAGCCTCCTGCTGAGTTGCACACACCATTACAGATACTTAATTTTCAGTTTTGAATATTTTCTGGCAAAGGTAACATTAGCAAAACAAAGGTTCTTGCAAGCAGCACCTGTTGTGCATTGCATATACCCTGTGTAACTACTTAAAGGAAATAATATGGACTGTTTCCTCTGGGAAATATGTATAAATCAAGAGGTCTCGGATGCATAACTTCAACAGGAATCTGAACCTAAGGCTCTCCTTACAGTCATTTGGGGGTATTCTTATTAAACAAGGGTAGGCTCTGCCTAGCAAGGGTTCAATCACAAGCCCTCTCTCAGCACACAGAGCTTTCAACAAGCACAGCGGTCATTACAGTAAGTAGCCCTAGCCGCTCCTCCCACACAACACTCCACTTTGAGCCTTCTGTACAATACACTTTTTAAGCAGTTTACCTTTCCAAGGGCTTGTTCATTTGTACACAAAACCACTCCTCTGTTTAAAACAAAAGCAGGGTTATGGGCCAGCCTTACAGTGTTGCAGCCACTCAGAGGAAATCCCAACACTCCATGATTAACCCACCCCATGGTGCTGGTCGTTCTTGTATCTACTAATGCACAGGACAGAGTGTCAACTTGAATTTTGAAATGCCATGATGCTGTCACTTTGTGTCACAGTGTTAAGTGGTTTTGATTATTTGATGTCAGCTTGGTTTACTTAAAGCGTTCCCACTACTTGCATTTGCTTTCCATCAAAACGTGTTAGAAACCTCTAAGTAAGAACCATTCTTAACCCAAAGGGGTTAGCAGGACCTGGCTGCAACTGCTGGTGGTCACAACATGCAATGTTTATTTGGTAGGTTCTCCAAGAACAGCTGTCCTCGTCACAACATCATTCCCACTGGAACGAGTCTGGTCCTCAGGAAACCCATTCTGGATAGCTTTTACATGGAAGCGTTTCCAATGACCAGGGCTGCCCACACTGTGCATGAGGCACACAAGCTGGCCCCGTTGCTGGCTGTCAAGGCCTCCACAGCCAGGCAGAGGGTTTACTTTCCCAGCACTGTACTTTTACAAGAGAAATACTTCTCTTCAGTGTGTGACAAAACCTTGCTTGAGCATTGCCAGCTTTACAGTACAGTAATGGTACCAGGCAGCAATACTTTTCATTTACTTGCTTCATTATAAAAAAAAAAAAATGACATGGGTCTTTTTGTGAAGATGGGTACTACAAGGGCTGGAGTGTCCCTGCAGATACATGCCCTAAGAATGAGAAGCAAGTGATGGTAACTGACTTGGAGCTTTTCTTCTCATTACTCATTCATTTCTACAACCTGAATTCACTCTCCTCTGCTCAGCCATGGAACATTAACAGCCTTCTCAGAGCATCCTGGAAGCAAGAAACATCAGGTAAAATACACTCCCACTGACATCCAACTTTCCTGGACCATGAAAACCTTCACAGCCAAGTGACATGCTCTAGTACTGAGCTTGAACACAAGCTGCAGGGTTAGATGAACGAATCACTGAACACCACCAAAATTATTAGGAAAATGAGTAATAACATGTTCTTTAAAGCTCTCCTGACTTTAAGTCCTGACCTCCCAGTGCACTGTTGGCATTGATTAAGTTTCCTTTATGTCAAGGAAACTACATTCATTGTAAACTGATTCACACATGATCAGAATCAATCATCTGTGTTTTCAGGGTGATCCTGGACATAAGCTGAATGCCATTAGAACAGGATAGCTAAAGGAAGACAACAGTGAAAAGCCTGCAGAAAGTAGAATGATTTTTTTTGATAAAGTCAATTAAAGAATAACAGTGTTCTTAAATAACTGAAAGATTTAATTTACTCTGGAAACACCTGAATCATCATTAACACTATAAGGATCTCTTTGCATCAATTCATACCCAAATTCAAGGCTATGCATTTTCTTAAGTGTCTTTCTTCCTGTTCGTATTTGTACCCGATTAAACTTCAGTACAGGTGCATACGGGTTAGTAATCACATTTTTCTCTTTTGCATGCAGATTAGTCCTATTGGAATCTGCATAAATTTGTTATGCATCACTGCAAAAGTGAATGCTCAAGCAACTTTTATTTTTATCTAATCAAATCACTGCCTAATGAAAAATGAGCAACTGTGCACAAAGGTGCACTCGGGCAGACTCCAGGGATCCCTGGGAACAGGAACATTTACCACTCAGGAGGGCTACCAGGTGCAGGTCTCTCCGGCCTCATGGTCAAAGCCTGATCGGGATCAGCCACATCCAAAATGCCAGTGCTACCTTCTGTGGAAAGATTAAATCAAGGTTTCCACCACAGGATGGACCCAGAAGGGGCTTCTACAGAACTTCTCACCTAAACCTTAGCATAGTCAGCTGAGACTTGGTAGACTATGATCGAAATCCCTCCTCCAGTATGGAAATGGAAAAGACTCTTTGTTTCTCTATACCTGAATTTTCTGGCTTGCAACAAGGACCGTATCTTTTTTTCTAAGGTAAGTGGCTGCAACAAGAGGAGCTGAACCTCAGGTAGAAAAACAGTTCATTTAATTAAACTGCCAGCAGTCACATTACACAGTGGTGGGTAATATTAAGCAGTTTACTCTGGAAGTAGCAAGACAAAGCACACACCTTCCACTGCTAAAATTGTATTAAACCATTTTAAAAGAGACTGCACTGAAATAAATATGCACACACACGACTCTTAGTACAATTGGCAGGATCTAGTCCAGAAACAAGTCTTCTGGTGAAGACAAAGGGGGTTTTTTTGAAGCAATATGTAAAAGACACAACCACTTGGAAATGTCGTCCTGAAGTAGGTAACAATGTCCAGATGACTTATCCATCCATGACTTGTCCATCTACTCCCTCATGTGTGCTCCTGTCCATGCCCTCACCCTTCAGCCAGCACAGACTTCAGAGCAGCTGATGCGTACAGCCCCAGCTCAAAAAGCACCATGGACAACAGTGAAAAAGTAATAATGGAGACCAGCAGTTAAAAACTTGTGCAAAGTGATTTTAGACATAAAGTTGAACAGAAAGCTTGATCACCTCCAGAATCCACCCCTCCACACAGCAAAGGCCACTGGCTGAGAAAGGAGATGGATACAGAGCACCTGAGGAGTCCCTGGAAGGGACAAGGCACTCCATTCACCCATCCCACGCCTAGTTATCATGCCATACCCGGCCACCTCACAGCTTTAGGCAAATCTACCTTTCCTCATCCCAGGAGCTAAAGAAACACGGGTATTGGGATCTGCAAAATCTGTGTAAATTACAATGGGGCTGGAGTAAAGGAATCATAGTGCATTCACCTGAACAGCTGCAGCAGAAGCAACAAAGTCTTGAATGGATATGGATACTATATCACATGCAGATCATTTTAACATCTGCCTCACCATGTAAGAGAACATTGTGCACCGATCTCATCTTCAAACTCACAAAAATTTTATGAGCATGATGCCATCTCGGAAGCACACTCTGCTCATTTCCTATTATGCAGCACAAACAGTGAGGCAGAGCGGCTGCACCCTAATTCAACTCCAAATCAGCAAGAGAGATGCTTAAGTAAAATAACTACAGTAAAATCAACACACAGCTACACTTTCCATTCAGCTCCACTACTGGCATCTCCTTTCCATGAAAGGAAAAGAAAGGAGGTCCCTGCAGACCCAGTCTCCCACAGCAGCAGCGGCATGGGGTCCATAGGGCTTCCTACAGGAGCAAAGCCCTGCAGGCATCCCTGCTCCCAGGGCTCCTCCTCCTCTATACCCCTCCCCACAGGCAAGCACCCACCACTGTAACTCTTTAATTGCCATTTCTCTTTGTTCCACATGAATTTGTTTAAGGGATTTTGAAACGAGGACTTGAAAGTAATTAAATTAAGGCCTAGGAACAAGAAGCAACTGCCAATAAACAAGTTCCCCAAAGTGTGAGAGAGTTTGTCCTCTGCACTCATGGCACATTTCAAGGTCAATTACACTCCCGAATGAACTGCTTAGCCACAGCCAGGCTGCGGGAGTTACACAAGGCTGAAGAAAAGCAGAAATAGCTCACATCCATGCTTCTGCCAGGCTGAAATCAAAACTCATTCCTCTCCAGCAAGGAAAGCCCTGGACCCATGACAGAAGCTAAACCTCTGCACCTCAGCCCTTGTCTCAACAGCACAGCCATCCTGCTTCACCCAACGGATCTTTCCAGAAACACTTTTTTCTTTAATGTTTTTTTTTAATTATGTTTCTATGTGCATTTCCTTTAAAAAGCATATCATAACCCTCTCCTGACTTTCCCATCTGTCACCCCTCTCCTACCCACATCCTCCCAAAAACCACAATCACCACCACCAACTTTCCTAAAAAACATCCATAGTGGTAACTGAAAACCAAATACTTTGTATTAAATTATTTATGGAATCTGGTGAAGAATAAAAAATTAAAAAGCATTTTAGATACTTTTCTTCACTGATCTCTTTTCAGAGAATGCATGCACTTTTTCAGCCTAACTTTTACTCTCTGTAGACTTGAAGAGATACACTGGTAACCTAAATTGGTCATTCGTCCATCTGCACACAGTGACTGTCTTATCTACCCACCACAGAGTGGACAACTTTTTTCACTTTCATCACATAAAATAATCCATTTCAGAAATCAAATCCATGGGGGGGAAAAAAAAAAAAAAGCTCTACATCACCACCACTGAATAATACAAACGTATTTATTTTTCTGTGGGTCAGATGCTACACCCTGCCCATGGACTGTGGACAGACTGGAGAAACACAACACTTCAGCTGCTGTACCTGCCACCCCAGGATACAGTTTCTTCCCCCAAATTCTTACCTCCTCATCAAGATTTATTGCATGCTGCTGGGCCAATAAAAACAAGTAACTTAGCAGAAATGTCAGCATTTCACTGCTATACTTAATCCATTAATCTCTAATACATTTTAGAAGTTTTCTTAATGTGTTATTTAAAAGGACTAATGGGGATAAGAATCAGTTTTAAACCAACATACTACCTGAATCATTTACTAAGATAAAACATTTTTACTGATCGTCACACTGCTATTCAATAGTGAAATTATTGCACATGTTTAAAAGCATTCTGCTTTAGGGAAAACAGACCAATATTAACACAAATGCATTAAGTCTAATTTTCATTGTTGTGGTTGAATACAATGCCAAAAATGTATATAAACAACTTTTAACAGCTCTAGTAAGCAATATTTGTTTTAAAAAAAAAAAAAATCATTAAAAGGACATTTATTAACCACACAATGAAATCATCTTTTCCTTTTCTTTTTTCTTTTTTTTTAATAAGGGTATGGCTTTCAAATTATCAGTTTGTCTTCACCTGCAATTTACACAGCACCCAGATGAAGAGTGTCAAGTCTGGAAACATTAGACATTTAAATTTTGTAATTAGCTCTACTGTTTTCTGCTACTGCAAGACTGGAGGTTACTAAAAGCCACCTCTTACTCCTTGACAGACATTTGCATACAAAAATTTGACACAAAAAAGCAAAATAAACCCAAAACACCCCAAACCCCAGAATACAAAGTATGCTGTGAGGCAGCCAGAGCCAGTGAAGTGACAGGGTAAGCGTGCTCCAGCACTCCAATCTTGCACTACCAAAGCCAGAGAGAGTTAGCTGCTGACTTAATCGAGGTCAGGATTTCAACCTACAGCATTTTCTTCTGTAATTTGAGGGATACTCTGATTAACTACAAATAATTAGCTCATTTTAAAATGGCATAATCTTCTTTGTGCACGATGCGCATTCTAAAAATGGATTAGCACAGGGTCTAGTGCTGGAGTCTCTCTAGCATTAAAGGATTACAAGACATCAATCTGAACTCGCAGCTAATTGGGACGGCTGCATCCCCCCAGCCAAATCCACTTGTCCTGCCTGTGCAGCAGGACCTGCAGGAGGGTGCGTGGAGGGGCACGCGCCTGCCCACCGCATGTGCAAATTTAATGGCTTTTGTTGCAGCTAAAGCAATCACTTTCTGCAGCACTGATTTTTGGAAAGCCAGGCACAAGGGCATTCGACTGGACATCACTGTTTAATAACCCCAGAGTCACAACTGCAGATGTCTACATTAACATGAGGTTTGAGAGTGTAGCAGATGGTTAGGAAGCTCTTACTGTGAAGGCCCTAATGATTTCCAAAGGTAAAACAGCAAGTAGTTTTTATGTATAAATGATACTCACCATACAGTAAGCATGACTGAAATTTTAAACAAAAAATAAAATTATTACAGTTAGATTGAATAGAACCAAAATGAATTAAAAGTGAAGCTGAACTTCATGATGAAGACTGGAAACAGTTTAGATCAGTAACACTAATGCTGCCAGAAAGGGGAGCAGGGCATACACCTGAAGAGTAGTGTTCTTAAGTGCTAAACACAAATCCCATTAAAATTCAGCTTGCTCCTTTGAAAGTATACCCAAAGATGAGGCTGGCATTTCCAGGCGTCAAAAAAATCAATAAACAGACATACAATCAATAGAAAAATCATATTTCATTGACGTTAATTTATTAATTAATCTATTAATTTATTGATTGTGATTACAGGCCATGATTACAGCCTGATTACAGGCTGTGAATAGGTACTTTTTTATATACATAAGCATTCCGTAAAAATAAATAACAAATGACATGCACTTCTCCAGTTGATCAGAGCACATATACACGCATATGAAGGCAGGAAATTGCCAGGTGTTCTTAATAAAAAAATAAAAATCGCATTGGCTGGTTTTCAGTAAGAAACCTGGGCACATCCTCACCATCATTTTTGCTAAAGCAGTGAGCTCTTGGTCACAAAAATGAAGATCCCTGGAAGCCTGAGGCTGCCCTGTCCTGACAGGCACCTGCAGCACCCTGCCAGCCAGCCAGCCAAGAGCTGGGAAGGATCCTGCCAGCACTGCTGCCCCCCACTTCTGCATGTGGGGAGAGGGCTACCAGGCAAACCTCAGGTCCTGGCCCTTCCAGGAAGGGCCTCACAGCTAATGTGATGGCTCAAGACGGGTCATCCTCCATCACGTGTGGTCAGGCCAAATGACTAAATGCCTCTGACTGTTGAGGTGACATCTACTGCTCTTTACCACTTCTAGTACTGAAAGAAACACTGCTCAGTTTGGTAGAGTTAAGCATGTATTTAACTTCACACAGTAAAATCAAAATAGCCACCTGTGGATCATTAGATTATCTGCTGCCTCTTAACATAATAAGCAGTTAGATTACATGGCATCCCTCAGTTCATTAAATTAAGCCCACTCAGCAGTATGCAGGCTGTCTCTCAGGAATCTGGTAGCTTACTGAATCCTATCAGTCATTTTTTACTTTGTCACAGGCCTGTGATGAAAAACCACCTAAAATTCTGGTTCACTAAAGTCAGTCCCAAATTTCCATAGACTTTAAGGTAGCTGGACATTTGCTGGATGTTACATGAGACAGTCACAGCAAAAACCCAGAGCTAAGCACAATTCTGGTCCAGTACCATAACAAGCTCCCAATTCTGCAGAAGACTGTCAACATCTTTGTATCTTTTCAGCAGGTCCAGCGTGAGTTGTGAGTGAACCTTGTGCTTGTGATCCAGAGCCTTTGCAGATAAATTCTGCTTTGATCTTTCAGGTTCACTAAAAACCAAAGAGAAACTCAAGAGATTAATATTAAATCCAGGGGAAAAGATGTTTGCACACATACACACACACAGAGAGCACCCAGCCTTTCTTCCCTTCCTCGTTTTGTCCCTATGCCAACTCCCCAAATGCCAAAACCCAGCTCACATAGGTACACTACTGTTACAGGTTTGTGTGGCGCGGTTTTCCTTGGTGGCAGGGGAGGGGGGCTGCAGAGGCGGCCCCTTTAAGAAGCTGCTGGAAAATTCCCCGGCGCCAAAATGTCGGACCCGCCTCTGGGAGGGGAGTGACGGTGGTAGCGCCTCTGGGAGAACATATTTAAGAAGGGGAACCAGTAGTGTGGAGGTTGCGAAACGCGAGAGGAACACCTCTGTCGATACTGGAGTCAGTGAAGAAGGACGGGGAGGAGGGGCGCCTGAGGAGGCTGATGGCCCTGCAGCCCGTGGGGAGACGGCAGGCTGTCCCCCTGCAGCCCAGGGAGGGGAGCGGGGGAGTGGAGGCTCCCGAAGATGGCCGTGCCTCCATGGTAAAAACCGCGCTGAAGCAGTGTGAGAAAGGAGAGCAGCCCGCGGAAAGGACCCGCGCCAGGGAA
>VYZV01039862.1:32636-42827 GCA_013401275.1 Pandion haliaetus | reverse complement strand
GCTTCGTGGTGCTTTGTTACCGGCTGAGCTGAAACCACGACAACTACCCAGTGAAAATACAGGATTTAGAGGAAAACTCTATAAGGTTCCACTGGGCTGTTCATTATACTGTGAAACACGGTCCCACTCCATGAAACACCAACCCTAGAGAGGCTCTTTGCTATCAACCCAGGCCCCTTCCCAGGGCATAATTCCACTAGTCCCATGCCCTGAAACAGAGGTCCAGGCAATGCTGGAGACATCAGTCCAGGTAGGCAGTCTGGTACCAATGGGCAATGTGTTTTCCCTCTCCCAGTCTGAGTAACAGTGCAGATCACCCATTCACTACCCCTGTTCTGCACTGTCTGGGAGGGAGGCAGGACCACCCAGCTGACCAGGTGAGACCCATGACACAAGTATTTAGGGCAGCTGCAGAACCTGCCTTTCGCACTGGCAGCTAGAGGAGTTTCAGGTGCCTCCAAATACCTCTTCCATCAGGTTTGCAGGGCACAGGATCTGAACTCACTGTCTTGCTGTAGATGGAAGAGGGAATGGGATTATAAAACATCCTCTGGGGAAGATAGGGAGAAGCCAAAGCATGTTTTATTGATTCTTTCATTTTTGAATGTAAGTGGTAAGTGGTTTCAGTCTCCAGACACTTAGTCACTGTTGACTTTTACATATTCTTTCAGGGATCAGAAAGTTCATTGTTTCCTTCTTTGCCCGTGATGCATGGGGATAATGAGAGACAAGGAGCACTCAGAGGGCAAGCAACAAACTGCAGCAGGCCCAGGGCTGCTCTAAGAAATTTTCATTGCTTTCATTTTAGCCCATGCTCCATTCATAGGAGAGGCTATTCCCACAAAAACACCACTCATTGGGATAAACATTTTGCAGCAGCTTATGGCTGAAGCAGAACATTAGGAAAAAGTGTGTACATCTCTGGGGTGTGACAGATGGGGCACACTCAGTGTTACTAAATCCCATTCCGTTCCTTTCAAACAACCTGCAGTGAGTCACTATTACACTATGCCATCCCATCACAGTGTAAAAAACCTCCCTGTAGTAACGCTGGCTACAAGTCACACATCCTTCTCTCCATGTAAGCACTACGTGGCAGGAGTATGCAAACAGCTTCCCTCTCTGGGTAAGAAGCCATCATCTTTTCCTGCAAAGCCACTGAGGTAATCCAGAACCAGTCTGATGGGGACAAGCCTAAGACAAGTCACCACCACTCAGGCTGCTCATAATACTCCTGAAGAATTTCTGATTTCTCTCCCAAATTACCGCATTTGAAGGACTTAATACATTAATTAGATTTCCCCATCAGCCCAATTACAAACCCCCTAGCCACTCCACAGTCCCAAAATTGTTAATTACTAGTCCATACTTTCATAAAGACTGTGGTTTTCCCAGCCAGCAGGCAGATGAATCATGGCGACAAGCGCAGGATGCTCCCAAAGACAGGCTCAATCCTCTGCATAGCATAGAGCAGACCTGAGCAACCACACTTGCTAATTAATTGTTCCCCCGCTACTGAAGGAAGACACCCACTATCAGAGCCCAGCTCCAAGATGCGGCTGTTCTTATTCCTCCATCCCGATTTACACACAGCAGAGATGAGTACTAAAGAAAGCATGCCATGGGGATCTTATGCTTTTAATTATTTTATCACAGCCTTCACATACCCTTTTTTGGGTATCATTACCCTGGAGAGTAAGCTAACAACCTTAGTTGCTGACTAATTAAGTTTTGGTATACTCCAAAGCCATTTTTTGCACACTAATTAAATTCACAGGCAGTTAGATTTGACAGGTACTATGGTATCTGCCAACGTGCCTTCGTAATCAGTTAGATTATTAATTCTGAGGCAGCAGGCCATCCCCAGGTGGGCAAGGAAGCACTCCGGCAGCAGAGCTGCCCCAGGAAGAGCCACAGCCAGCAACCCTGTGCCACAAGGAGCTGGGGACGCACAGATGCTCTGTCCCTAGGAGAAGGCAATGGGCTGCAGTGGGGGGCACCTCCTGCCCACCACATCTGTTGGGGAGACATTTGAATTTCCACCCAGATCTGGCCCTTAAGAGACGACAGAGGCTGGGCAGCAGACAGGCATGGGGTGCCTCACTTACCCCGCTTGCTATCCCAGCAATGGGCAGCAAAACCCCCCAGAGGCATGACCGCCTTGGACTGTGGGTGGCATCCCTTACCACCGGCTCTGGAGACTTGCACTTCAGGGTAGTTTCAAAAGGCAGGGCAAGCAGCGGGGGCCCCATCAGATACCTGTCCCCAAAAGCCCTCTCCAGGGCTCTGGGCCAGCAGGCACAGCCCACACCATCAAAGCTGCCATTGCCCCACTGCTGTTTGTGATCACAGCAGCCAGACAAATCCCCCAACTCCACTCCAGCGCTATCACACCTCAGGCCCTCTGCAGACAAAACATTCATTTAGCAATCTATATGATACGCAGTGTCAAACGCCTCTCTGATACTTCCCTTAGGACAGCTGCTCTTGCTATTTCATCTGTTAAATATTTCCAGAACCCAAAAGTCCTCAGGGAGAAAAACAGTTATTTTGACTAACTGCTCCTCCTCCTCAACTAGTTACTGTGTTAGCTTCCTCCCACTCAAACACCAGGAGCTGATTAAGACATATGGATTATCTCAACACTACCAAGAATTTCAATTTAGAAAGTGAAATATTGACATTCTTAATATCACATTCCTCTCTCACTCAGGAGCCCTTCCTCACATTGACACCAAACCCCGCTGAAACACGGCAGCATTGCACAGACTGTGATTCAAGGGCTAGGCAGAAGGCTTTTTTTATATGGTTTTTGGTTGTAGTTGCTGATGGAGTCAACCCATCACAGTTTTCTTAATTCTACAGAGAAAACTACTTGCAAGTGATTCTTATTTATGGAAATCTTTGGGTCATTGTCCTGGTTTCAGCTGGGACAGAGTTAATTGTCTTCCTAGTAGCTGGTATAGTGCTATGTTTTTGAGCTAGGTATGAGAAGAATGTTGATAACACACTGATGTTTTCAGTTGTTGCTAAGTAATGTTTAGTCTAAAGTCAAGGATTTTTCAGCTTCTCATGCCCAGCCAGCAAAAAGGCTGGAGGGGCACAAGAAGTTGGGAGGGGACACAGCCAGGACAGCTGACCCAAACTGGCCAACAGAGTATTCCATACCATGTGACATTCAGGAAGGGGGGTGGGGATCGCCACTCAGGGACTTAAGGGCTCATCGGTCGGTGGGTGGTGAGCAATTAAGTTGTGCATCACTTGTATATTCCAACCCTTTTAGTATTACTGTTGTCATTTCATTACTATTATCATTATTAGTTTCTTCTTTTCTGTTCTATTAAACTGTTCTTATCTCAACCCATGACTTTTACTTCTTTTCCTGATTTTCTCCCCCATCCCACTGGGTGTGGGGGGGAAGCAAGTGAGCAGCTGCGTGGTTAGTTGCTGGCTGGAGTTAAACCACGACAATCAAAAAGAATTATTCATTTCCACATTAAATTTAGAATTTTGTTTTATGGTCTTCCTCCTTGTTTAAAAGATTATTCTGTAGCATGTTGGGCCTCTTTTCAGTATAACATAAAAACAACACACACAGAAGTAAAGCCATAAAGGAAAATTCTACACTTGGAAATCCCTCATTTGGAAATCCTTTAGGAACACATCAATCTTTAAAGTACAATCTTATTTCCCATATGTAAAAGCTTTGAAAGCTTTGTTTTGTTCTAAGTAGAGGAAAGGTGAGGGGTTTTTTCGAACTGGAACAGAAACTGAATTTAAAGTGTGCAAAGTTTCCTGTTAAACAGAAATCCCAAGTTTGGACTGGCCCTGCTGAAATCCTACAAGCTCCTGTAAAGCAGAACCACCACTATTCCCCTCCACTCTTGTTGGCATCTCATTTCACTGAGTCTCTGTTTAAGACTGATGGCCTTAAGCTGCAGTTATGTATTTAACCAAGTCAGGAAGAAAATCAGAGTGAACCTCACTGACCTTTTATATCTCAAAGTACTGGGCAGATGTATTTAAGTTAACCAAGTGTGAACTCGTGAAATATCTCAAAACAAAACCACAAACTCTCATACTCAGACACTACCCCACATTTAGATGAGCATTCCATGACAAAGAAGCACTTTTAAAGGAAAAACATGGGAACCGCAATTGCGCCATTGTGCACTCAATACATCACAACATGCATTTACCAGTGTCTATGAAACTCAAAATTTCAGGACTCTAAGGAGGTGTAGGACAGGGGACAGACTGCTTGGCTAACCAGGTAAGAGTCATAAAGCACAAGGAAGTGGAAGAAAACGAAATACAATGTTATGCTTTTGACAAATCATAAATAAACAACCACTAGGCAAAGGCATTATTTCAGGCAAGAGACAATAGGGTTTTGCAAACCTCTGAAAACATGTGGTCTCAACCAGGATGATACCAGGTGGGGAAAGGCTGCTATCCTTACTTATCCTCAGCATCTTAGACTTAAGGACCTTGGAGGCAGGAAGAAAAAATATATTTATATCATGACAGCTACCAAATTTTGGAACAAAGAAGTTATGACCAAGCACAATTTAAATGCACTGACATATAAAACAAGCTATGGTCCAAAATGGGTTGTGCAGCTGCCACTCCTGAATACTCCACATGATTCAAGAGGATTATTAACAGGATTACTTTAGGGGAGGGAGAAAAGCCCAGAGACTCCGTTCATCAGCAATCCCCATCACTCCTCAATATTTTGAGACCTCCCTCAGTTTAAGCAGTTTTAGCTAAGCTTGTTGCTCAGCCGTTCTCAAAGCAATGCCAACCTCATCTTTGTTTTTAATCAAACCTGTGTGAAGAACCCTCTATTTATTCTATACAAGTACCCAAAAAACCCAAGGAATATGCACCCCTTTTTCAGAAACCAGAGTGACAGACAGCAAAAGGATCAAGTCCAGGAGATAACCTTATTTCCAAATAGTTGCAGCCACCACCACAGCTCCCTGCACTCAAAACAAACTTATCCTACCATCAAAGCTTTTTTACAGCTCCACCTCGACAAGGAGAGCTGTAGGTGCCAGAACTGCTTGTAGCTGACATTTCTAGTGCTCTGAGCCACCATTTCTGAAGCAGTCACACATGAAAGAAGCAAAAGTGATTGCAAGGCTTTATGTATTGATGCCAGCCATTGGTCTGGAGTCAACGAACCAAGAGAAATACACATTGAGATGTACTGAAACAAACAAACTAGAAACAAGCCTGAGGCAAAGAAAAGAGACTTTTATATATTAATTATACTCTGGTTTTGGTTTCTGCCTTGAATAGCAGCTATATAATGAAATTCAGCAAGCACTCATCTCAGGTATTGCAGAAATGTGAAGGTCAGTCAAATGACCTCCCAGCATCAGGCTTAAAGACTTCAAACACACGGGAAGCTTGCTGGAGGCAAAGAACCAGCGTTCATCCTTGCTTTGCTGATGCAAATCCTCTTTACCTTGAGAGAAGTCCCTCAGCTTCAGTGGTGCTGCCCGTGAGAGTGATGTGGCGAGACCTTTGCTCTCAAGTGCTGCTGACCCACCTCCACCACGGCTCTGCATGGCACCCATCACAGGATGATGATCAGACACCCCCAGCAGCACGTTATACCCATCTCTGCCCAGCAGCAAAATGACACCTTTCAAGGGCAGGCAGCAAAGACTTGGGGCCAGAGCTGCCAACTCAAACTTCAGGAGTTCAGCCCTGCTTTGAGGCAAGTCAGGGAGCAAAGTCCAACAAAGCTGCACTCCAGAAAGGGCTTTGCTTTTCGTATTCAGTACATTTCACTGAAACAAAACTGGCACTAGGCTGATAGGAGTACGACTCAGAGAGCCTCTTTAGCTACTTTACAATGACCCTGTGACTTTTAATTGTAATCTGCCCCTTATTTGTCTTTGCTGACAGCCCAAGGGGGGGCATACAACATTGTTCATGAAGGCAGGTGGGGATTCTGGAGCATCCTAAATTCTGCAGGCACTACAGCATCTTTCAATTGGAGAAGTTCTGCCCTGATGCCCCCTGCAACCTACGTGCACGCTGCAAAGCCTGCAACCTGAGGTTTCCCCTTGAACACGCTGAGTCAAGAAGTCCCTGCTTCTGCAGAGTTAAAAAAAAAAAAAAAATCAATTAATGAATTAAAAAGTTGTCTGAATGTAGGCTGGAAACACAGGAGGAATTAAGTTACTTTTCCAGACACTTTTTGTATTTAGAAAAGGGCTTTCTCTGCCCGACTGCTTGACATTTTCACTTCTAATCTCCTCAGTATCTCTTTGCTCTTCATTGAGTAAGCCCACTTCTCTGTCACAAGTCCCCTCCCTTGGTCCACCAAGCACAGCTTTTCCCTCCACCTCCCACCCAAGCAGAATTTGGAAGGACAAGTATTTTACAAGTCCCATTAGGGTCCAATTCACAGGAGTTCCCAGGAGTTACATGGGCTGTTGTAAGCCCCTAAAGCTGCCAGAGTCCCCCAGTAAAAACCAGAGCCCCATATACAGTGGGAGGACAACTGCGGCAGCCCCAGTTTGCTGCGCCTGGATGAAGAGAGGCTGGCTCTGCAGCCATCGAGGCCTCCATAGGTTTCAAAGGAATTCTGTCGCTTGATAATTTTGCCATATAAGCTTTTTTCCCCAACTTCTACTTATTTTCCTTGTTCTGCAGTTCTCCACGAAGTTTTTTTTGGGGGGGGAAGTACTCAGCCCAGGCCCCAGACTAGCTGGGAGCTATTTGTTTACCTTAGCTTTTTGTTCAGCCAAAGCTCCTGTATTCCCAGAGGCAAACTCCCCTCCTCTCGCAAAGCATCATGAGGATGCAGCCCAAGATTCAAACCCAGGCTGTGAGGAACAGTGCACTCTCCACAATGAAAAATCCCTTCTCCACAAATGCAGCAGCACTCTTCTGTCCAGCTTCTGAGTCCTGGCAAATCTAGTGGCTTTGCAAAACTTTTCACTTTCTTCTCCTCCTCCTTCCTTCCCTCATCCATCATGCAAACACACTCTTGCAAAGAACCTCAGCTCCATTTTATATAGTTTATAACATACCTATTTTTTTGCTATGCATTGGTTAATCTTTTCAATAGTTGCAATTAAGTTAGTCTACACTCCCAAAACTCAGTGAGTGTGTGCAGAAGCCCAGGAAACCCTATTTCCTGAGAAAGAGCTTACAGCACAGAGGAAGGCAAGCTGTGAATGAGGCAGGTGCAGCTCTAAGCATGCACACAGGTCCTGCAAAGCTCTTAAACTCCACTTGTTATGGTATCAGCCTTTCAACATATGCCATATGTACCAGGATGTAATACTGCATACTTAGTCTTTTTTTTCCATTTAGTACTGCAATTAGAGAAGAAACGCACCTCATTAGAAGTTTAAACCTCTAATTCTGAACACACACATGCCACTGTCTCTTTTAAAGTAGAGTAGTTTTTTTCAAGTATTAGCATCCTCCACCATAGAGAAGCTACAATGGTTTAATAAAGCCCTATATACTATGGTGCATTTATATTGTTCGAGGGCTTATGAACACAGATTAGCAAATCAGGAGGTACAACCTGCTAATTTAATGAGAACAAGACCTTCCATCCCTGGCAATTCTTCTTGCCCAGAAAAACAGCACATTTGTTCCCTCCCCAGAGAAAAAAAATAATTCCTCTTGCTAACAATAAGCTACAGCAATCCGTAAATAAAACTGAACTCACTGCTAGCTGCAGCTATCAGTGCATTATAAACAGTGCTCACTTTCTAGGCTGTCCATCCCATCACAGGATGGGGGAGAGGGGGCATGTGTGGGTTGAGGGACCATGAAAGAGCTTCCAGGTGACCCTGCGGTACCTGGTCTCATAGGAGAGCCCCAGCTCTGTTCTCAGAAGGTAACAACACCAGAAGCAAAGAGATGAACAGAAACATCTCTTCATTTAGGTGATGGAATTTTAAGTAAAGCTCCTGAAACTCCCCAAGGCATATTGTTGCTTTGCTTCCATCAAAGGAAGCCAGCGAGCATGACTGATAGTTTGATTTTCAGTCGTGTTTAGGTTCTGCAGCTGTCATCAATTGCAGTGCAAGTTGTAGGTACTCAAGGCTGAATTTTTTTTTAAAGGGTAGGTATTTTAAAATGTATTGCAGTCAACAAGAATTGGGAGCTACAGTCCTTTGAAGGGTACAAAGGCCTTCAGCACTTCTCAGAAGTCATATTGTGAATGTTTTTTCCTTCTCTCCCTAATGTTTTGCTTTCTGGTTCAGAAAAGATGACAGGAACACTGGAGACCCTCATTTCATTACAGAAATTAAAACAGAAGATATAACAAAATACGTCCTTGGAGAGGAACATGAATAGAGCAGGGAGCCTCTGAAAAATGTACAAAAACACAGCAAAAACCCACAGTCTTTCTGGAATGTCCAATCATTTGCTTCTGTTTCCCACAGGAAGCCACCATTTTGAAACCCCAATTTATCCTCTTTTTCAAGAATTGGTATAGTTAGAAATAGACCTCTTTTTTACTACTGCTAGAGGAATCTCACAATAAAGTCCTCTTTCTGTCAGTACTGCAGAAATTAAATAGTAAAACTGCATTATCCATTAAGAGGCTTTGAAGTCTATTTATTTACACAACAAGAATTACTTTTACATTTCTAATTAGGTAGCTATTAACTAACATACAGGGAAATCACACCAGCATATGAAGTTTTGCTATCAGCCCAATCTTATTAAAAGGACAGCTTAAGATTTTACCAAGAACAACAAATTAATCATGATAATGTGTTCTTAAATCATCAGATTTAAAATGCAGAAGTCAAGGGGGGGCTTTTTAAAAGTTCTTTGAACCAACATATTTTCTCTGTTGATGTCAGAGTTTTAACACAGGCTTCAATAAGAGAAAAGCTTTTTCAAATTCTTCTGGCATTATTCTATATATGAAAATCTATGAGGTACACTAAATTAAGTTAAAATTAGATTATACATAGTCATTCTTCCACTGTTACACAGGGAAAGTAACTGCTTTAGTATTCAGAAGCTGCCAGAAAGTCTTTAACCCTTTCTGAGCTAACACAGCAGATGCTTGTTGAAGTGTAACAGGTCAGAGAACCCACCAAGACCAAGGAGACCTCAAGTGCTTCGTCATCATTCTGTGATCCCCTGCAGAAGAGATTTTCTCATACAGTTTTCCAATACAGTACACCACCAGAGAATTCAACTCTGACGTTTTTCAATCAGCTGCATTAAACCTACACACTTTTTTTTGACCCTTTTTTTCTGGTTTAGAAATGTGGCTTGATGGACTGTTGTCAGTATGGAGAGACATAAAAGTTAACAGACCAAAGGAGCATGTTAGTTGTGCTTTTGGAATAGCACTTGAGAGTAGTAACATGTGACTTTGCCAAAGACTATGGCAGAAAGCAACCATAATTTACAGTCTCACCCAGGGACTCAATTAATCCTTCCTCATTCTGGGGTCCTTTACTATCTATAGGAGGTTGCCATATTTTATTTTGCCAGCTAGCAACACAAACTACATGGACTTGGAGTCAAACTGGGAAAGTTGTAACCAAATACAGACTAGAAGACTAAAAGTGGGAAGATAATTTATAACAGAAAATAAGAGAAAACTATGTTTCTGTAATTCCAGAAAGCATGAACCTGAATTTCCCACATCCTATTAAAAACCCTTTGCTCCCATGACTATTCCATTTAGATCACACAAAACCGCTTGAATGAGGTAATGAACTTGGCTTCTAGAAGACTGTTCTGCAGCCTCAGTCTCAATGTGTGCCCTGAGGAAGATACCTGACAAAGAGCTGTTGGTGGCCTTCACTGGTTCTTCATAGCCACAATGATGATGGGAGATGATGCACATCTTCAGCCTGTTATTCCTCCCAACAGCTCAGACTAACAGCTTTTTTGGCAGAGGCATCCTTCACACACTCATGTATGAGCACAATGAATTTGTCTAAAACAAAACCAATTTGTTCTAGCTACTTCAGAGTATACCCGCTTCTGCCTTAGACAGGGAGAGGGAGATGCCGCTACCATTTTAGCAGCATCCAACCACAGTGCTCTAAGAACTAATGCACAAACACTCATTACACAGCACTGGATCTGTCCATCCCAACAAACTTTCTCTCAAAGTACCACCTTTAAGTATATATGTATATTTATATATATATATAAAAAAACATATATTTG
>VYZV01039862.1:2356-32594 GCA_013401275.1 Pandion haliaetus | reverse complement strand
CTGCTGCAAACTGAACAGGACAGGACCGACCGAGATGGCCACTACACAGGTGGCCAGCAATCCCATGTATTTTCTTGCAGAAAGAAGTTAATTTGTGCTTTCAGTCAGGCAAGTGCTGGAGAATGGTACCCAACTCACAACGGAAGAATTATCAAAGCAATCTTTATCCATGGTGTAGTTCTTAGCCACTCAAATGACCATAAGTCCACTAAAAGTTAATCACAAATAATATCAGTAAAATAGTTGTTTCTGAATTTTTTTAAAAAATAGCCCTGCGAGCAATTGCAGCATTTCTGCTCTTTTGTACAAAGTGATCCCAATGTCTATAAGTAATCTTAATTAATGTTCAGAGAGATTAATACTTTATCATTATCACTGTAAGTTCAAATGAGCACTTTAGGACAGCCTATGGCCCTCTAATTAGCACTGCTAAAGTATTCCTGGTCCTTCATAGAGCTGAAGCACTCAAGAGCTCCAGTCAAATAAAGAAGAGAGACGATGCCAGTTCATGAGAGCTTACAGTTTAAATGAGTCAATAATTCCAACCTCAGAGGTAATTTTATCACCACATGTACTTGACAAAAGATAGCTGCTTACTGACACAGTCAAGTTCTGTTTTACAATTTCATTTAGCATTCCAGTTGCAGTTTCACAGGCAAAGCTCAGCTGGAGACCACCACAGCTTTGTTTCTTTATACCATATCTAATTGAGGAGGTTTCCAAGGATAATTGTTGTTGAGAAATGTATTGATTTGCTCCTAAGAATGTTAAAGATGCTTGAGGAATTGCAATTGGGAGTTCCCCCCAAAGGATTTGTCTTTGAAATAACAGTAGAGATGTACTACTTTTCTCTTGTGGGCTACAAAACTTCAATTAAAATTCAAATTTTGTATTTGGAACAATACTGTGGTATCCAAATGGATTAGCATTAAAGGGCCTTTTCAAGTGGATGCACTGAAGGAATCTGCACAGCATGCCTGAATCCAGCCTGCACTAAACTATTCATTGATTGTTTAGTCAAACTACAGCCAAGGTGTCATTTCAGGGAATTTCTGCTGCTACACCTACCATATTGACAGGCTTGACTTATTTTAGTGAAGAGCCAGGTCCCTACAAAATGCACTGCAGTGCAATTTTCATCATGATATCACCTAGAAAAAAGGCAAAGATTAGTCCTGGGGATTTACTGTGATACATTTATACTTCTCTCTCCACTTATTCATCGCGATGCCCAAGGTAGAAGCAGGAGGGGGAGCTGTCAGAGTCTACTTCCACTGATAACTTGGTTTCCTCCTGCTTGTGTTTCCACCTCAGCAATTTACGGCATGCATCAAATCACAGCAGCAGGGAAATTTCAGCTTCAAAATGCTTCAAATATACGGAGTAAAAACATCCATTAAGTACTCATTACTTAAACGATAATTGCTGTCCATTTGCACGCACAATAGTCATAATCTAGAGGCAGGATACATGCACAGGGAACTGCTCTGCAGCCATCTTGCAAGCAGGGTCAATGGGAGGTTCCCTGCAGCAAGTGCCAACACAACTGGGCACCATAATAAGAACTGCGTTGTTATAGGCTAAATAAGCAGCTCTGCTGCTTGATCCTGTGGGTTACGAGGTAATTAGCTTCTGAATAACAGAAATCAATGGATGTTTTTGCAGAATCACACCAAATAAGCAGAAGCTTGGCACACAGAAAGGAGAAACAGTCCCATTGCTACACAGTCATGTTTGTTAATTCCTAGTTTAGTTCCAGCAACTTCAATAGCTTTACAGCAGGAGGAAAAAAAAAAAAAAATCCACAGCCTAGGGTTACTAGTAAACCCTGTCAAATTACCCTGCAATGTGAAAGCTAAAATGAAGTACTGCTCTTCCTTCTTTGACGCCTTCACTTATAAGCCCTCCTCACTTCCAGGACTGCATACACTGCCACCTTTGAACAGTTTATGGAATCCCCCTGCCACCAAACTCCTGAAATGTCCTTGGAAATCATGTCACTTGGTGATTTCCTGTCCTTGTAAACCCCAAACCCTCCCCACTTCTCCATCAAGACAAATCTATAATCAAGTAATCATTTTAAAGTTTTCTTCTAAAGCCTTAGTCTTTTACACGTACCTTTGCAAGAAGCCTTCCCAGTTCCCTCTGTACAACATCTACCCCATTCTCTCATCTCTCAGTACACTACTAGATTGCATTTCTACTGGCAGCCATCTTTAAATTACCTTGGAAACATTGAATCCCATTGCCCCAGAGTACTAAGTACACTCCACTGTTTTTTCAAATTTTTCAGGTTCACATATTTGATTTCCACAAAATAAACCTTGTTTCATGATAGTTCTGCTCCCTCCAGTGCAGGCTGTGGAAACCACGCACACTACCAAGGATTGAACCTAAGCCCAAAGCAGAACTTAAACTGAGTAGTACTCTACCTCAGAAAGGATCAGCATCATTCACAACACTTGTGTATCACTAAAGCAACATGGTAACTATTAACATATTCTTCACAGACTACATCTGTTCCCAATTTACCTAGTCCAGGCTAGTATTTTTAAAATAAACTCCACAAAAACAAACGTTAACTCAAAAGATCTACCAAAATGGCACTGTAACTTGCACATACACAACAACACAAAGACCAATCAAGCTCAAGCTTCAATAACAGCATACACTCAAATAACAGACATCCAATCTATCAGTAATGAAAAACAGGGTGAAGCAACAATGTAAATTATATCTGCTAAAAATGCAACAAACAGCTCTGTTGAAGGCTTGGTGAAAAAAGGTGCACCTGAAAGGTGTAACTAGCAGCTCTATTTAAACTCTCCCACAGAAGGCATGAAGTGTACTGAGTTTACAGAGATCAACAAGGGAAACATTAAATTATTTCATTAGAAAGAATTTATCACAGTTCATGACAAAGACATGCAAACACTGATGGGAAAAGTAGCTCTAAACAAAGTGTAACTACACAGGAGACCAAACTCCCAACTGTTTGGGGAAGAACAATTATCTGAGGGAGCCCATTTCTTCTCCAGCCCAGTTTTAATGGTAAAAGTCTCTTGAACAAGAAAGCCAATATGCTTATGAATTCACAGATGGGGTGAGGAAAGTAAGTCTCACTGCTCACAGTCAAGTGCACTAATGGACAACAGTAATTTTAAGATGGGCTTGGACCCTGCTCAGGCAAAAAAGAGACTGCCCAAAGGAGGGATGGAACAGTCCTCCATTCAATGAGCTACATGGTTTGAGGAGCAGAGGGCCAGTCTGTCATTTGAAAATGAACCTGTGATTATCACCACCTCTGAATTTACCCTACAGCTTTGAAGTCAGGAGACCCAGGGCAGTACCTCTCCTCAGCTGCACCGGCAGGTTTGTTAAGAAGGAAGCCAGCGGTGCCTCCGCTTAGCCCCTGCTCACCCGCTGCAGGATGGCTCCTTCTCCCCAGCAGTGCTGGGGGCTCCAGTCTCTGCACTTTGTCTTCCCTGGTGGGTGATTTCGTATTTTGCTATCCACTAGCATTTTCAGAAGGAACTCAACTCATTCAGAAAAAGTCTTATTTTGAATAAGCTGTTAACAAACTGCATACAGAAAAACATCATAAGAAAGAACAAAAAGCAAAAAACTATATATATATTCCAAATAAAAATTGGGCTCTGAATATATTTCTCCCTCTAGGCAATTATATGGGTAAATTAGGTACTGAACAAATGAAGTCGTTATCATAAGTCCATTCTTGCAATATAATTTTTCTAGAAACAGTAAATTACTTTGAGTATTTATCATAATCTGTTATCTGCAGAAAAGAGTGAAATCTAAATAAATTTATGGAAATGCATTTACCTAATAATATTTACCAAATGACACTGTTCCCTCTGCTGCTTGTAGCAAACTCAGTCACAGAGACTAAGGACAGGTTTGCCTTATTAATACAGCTCTCTGCCTGTGTATTTTAAATACCTTGGAGCACAGTACCAGCTGTGTATTCTACTAATGAGCTACTTCTTAGACTGAGGAAGGCCAGCCAGCCAGCACCGATTACTCAGATGGAGACTGCCTAATTTTTAAGGAATTAATGAGCTCCTCTCTCACTCTACATAGACACTTTCTCTGATTAATTCTCCTGGCATATTACAGCACATCCCATTCTAAAGAAAGTTTCTCAAAGAAGAAAATAAAGAGGAACATGACACAGCCCAGGCCAATTCCTCAGAGCAGAGCCCAAACCCTGTGTGTGGGACACAAGCTCGAGAAGCCCCTGCTGGGACCACCCTGACCAGGGGCTGCACCACTGCTTCCCAACACAGCTATGAGGAACAACATCCTGCAAAGAGGGGAGCTCAGCCCTCTCCCTCGCCCTAGACTGTTTGGGGCACTAAGATACCTTTAATAACACCTCAAAGGAAGGACTGGAAGAGCCAGCACCATGCTTACACAAGACCTTTGATGGTTTTATTCCTTCTCACCTCCCAGTCATTTGGAAAAAATCTGACACTGACTAGCACCAAACGCTGCACAGCTCCGCAGCTGGGGATCACCAGCCATGGATGCTGCATGCTCAAGAATCACTGAACACTTAGCAAGGTGACTGACTGCTCTCATCTTGTCCCTTATCTGACTGATGTGATTTTAAAAGGTGAGTCTTAAGGGGCTATTGATTATGCAAAAATAGAATTCCCTCTTCTGCCACTAAAAATATTTCTTAACAGCCTTAACAAAGTTTAAGAAGATCAAAATTACCTTTTACAGCTCCCTGTTGGAAAGCGCCATAGTAAAGCATACAATGACTATTAAATTATCTCAGTAATTACATTGATAATGCACAACTTTCATGTGCACAATAAAACCATTAAAGGAGATCTGATTTTTACAAATATATTACACATTGTGATTCTGAAAAGGCAACCCTATGTGCAGGAAAGGATGTGCCTGTCTTGCACAAACCTGAAAAACATGCCAATCATAGCAGTGAAACTATTACAGAGGATAGCTTTTACCCAGCAGCCCCCAGCAAAAAAAACCACTTGCCTCCCTTGAGGATATTCATATTCACACACCAATAAGAGACTTAACATTATGTTTCAACTTGGTTTGACATTACCAAGCCATTCTACAGCCACATTGTGGAATTTGTATTTTTTAAGTTCTCATGACCAAGGTATCCAGCATTTCACTTTCACTTCGGGGGGGAGAAGGGGGGGAATTGTTCCAAAAGACAAACAACTAATTACTATAGCACATCAAGGGTCTTCCTCACTACAAGATGAGGCAAGCTGGTGACACATTCTACAAGAGGCTTCACACAAGAGCATGCTGGACAACCAACTGCTTGCATGGGATCTGTGTCCTTCAGAGAAAGCCATCAATTACAGCTCTTTCTGAAGGACAGCAAATGGACCGGTTCATTTGCAGACATTTCTAAAACAGGACTTAATAAAGATCCTTTCCTCATTGGTTGAGCTTTACACTTTCCCTATGTAAGGTCCACAACAGTTGCAGCCAGGCATCCCTGGTGGCTGGATTTAGGTCTCATCTCTCATGCACTAAGTCGGAGGCATGTTTTGCAGTTGGAACAAAACCATTTTCAATAAACACTGAATGGTAAAGAGCAAATTTAATCACCCAATCCAGATGAAAAAATCATAATGCTGTAAGTAATATGATGTAAAGTCACAGTGAATAGGAATTATGTTGACCTACATCAAAAGTCAGCCAAAAACCTTCAGCTTTCAGTCTGCTCCAATAAAGCTGGGACACTCCACTCCTAAGTGTAGTTTCAACTGTAGTCTCCTGATTTGCCTAAAATTACAGATGTCATTTTGAATGGAAATACTACATCCAAAATGTCATTAGTGATACACATCCTAATTTCTTTCCTTATTTTTTAATTATCTAAACCTACACCATTATTCACACCTCTCTGGCTTTATATTTATACAATGGGACAAGATTTTCAAGGTCACATCAAAAATAAGTAATAGATGCAAGGGCTCAAATCTACAATAATTATTTTCTTGGCTTGAGTTTCAAATTTGCTTTTCAAAACCACAAGTACCAGAACAAATGGGTTTCAGAAATACTTTACAATTGGTTTATTTTCTCAACAAAACATACTCCGCAATAGAAGCCTGCAACTAGAGAGGAGGAAGCAGGTCCAGAAGGTGGTCCTCCTTCACCAGAGAGGCGTGCCAGAGAGCAGTGCTGATGGCCGCAGACCCACCTCCAACCTGGGAGCCAAAGAAGCCCGTAGAATGACCTGGCTCCACTAAAGCACTCTCACTTTCTTGGTTTTGAGATGTCCTCTGCAGGCAACCTGAGAGATTTGACATAGACAACTGCTTCCCAGCAGGGAATCCCAGGAACAGTAGGGTCCTGACCAACATGTGTTCAAAGTCTTCCAGCCTCTTCATCCAACATCCATATCAAGCACACCAGAAGTCCTACTGTTCAGCTGCAGCTCTTGAATGCCCCAGAGATACAGAGCCTGATAATAACCCTGCCTTTGATTCATGTTCCAGCAGTTTTCCATTGCTTATTAAATGTATCCATCTCAGGGAATTTACTGTTCAAAATGAAATTGTGTCACTGAAAAAGAAATTCTGACGAGCCCTATTCTGTAGAATGTGATTACATTTCTGCATTTTACCATTCGCTCAAAGACATCAGAATGATTATATCTCACATTACTCTTCCCCCTCCAGGCCCACCCACACATGAACATGTAAAACAGAAAAAGCATGCATGAAGTGGCTTGGCACATTGATCCAAATAACCTCAGGATCACAGAGTGCATCAGCAAAACAAAAACATAATGCTTCAATCCAAGAGCAAACAATTCCTGATGTCTTGTGAAAAATCTGATCTGCTATATTAACATCAGTCTTCACAAACATTAAGTCAATTCTCTCTTCAACATAGCAGACAAAATCCATTAACTCTCAAATAATAAAAATAAATTAAAAAAAAAAAATCTGTGAAACAACTTTGCACTCAAATTTTATAAGTATTTGTACAGTGGGATGAAAGGACTAGCATTTCTTTAAACAAACATGAACATCTTGTTAGACTATACACTGAGGTGTCCTTGAATAAAGCCAGTTTAAGCTACTTACACATCTCATAACAGAACTCGAGTTCCTGGTATTGCTAAAAATCTAAAGGCAGCTACTAGGTAAGCACAGATGGAGCCCAGAGTGGCTCAAATGCAGCTGACTGCCTGCAGAGTCACTGCAGTTTATGATCAACAAATTTTCTTTAGGTCAAAGAAGTAAGTATATACACAGATTTCTATAAACCTGGTTACCCAAGAGACTTGATTGGTATCTCCAAGGCTCATGGTCCCTCAGGTATTCCATATGCCATTTTACAGTCTTAAGCTTTTTTCCTCCCATGTCCCCCACTACACGCTGGGAGGACAGCTTATAGCCAATACACACTACAGACTTGTAACATTCAAAGGCAAAAGCTCTTAGTCTAAAACTAGTACACAAAACCTGGAGAATCTCTCTCCCGTTCCTCCTCCATTTCTAGCAGACACATCTTACTATCTTCTACTGAAAAATAACAGAAATTACATATGCTGAGCACATGTATCTAAGGTCATAAAAGCACATTCTACACACATGCTTATTTAGCCTCAAAACTTCTCTAGGAGACAGTACTGGTTTCCTCATCCTTGCCTAAGGCATTAGCAACATAACAGAACAGATGGAAACATTTTATTTATGTGTTATTCTCCCTCATCACCTTCAGTGTGCTGCGCAACCTTAACATCTCTTCGTCTCTGGATGATTTTCTACCATCTGTAAAATGGGAATAACTATGATGCAAATATTAGAGACAAAAAGCACTTGTATTAAATACCATGGTAGCAGGTATTCACTAAAAACACCAAATAGTTCCATGAGACTTTAAAAAAAAAAATACCCTGCCAAGGTAACAAAGCACAATTAGAATACTGAAAGCCCAAAAAATACTACTACCTTCAAGTTTCAAGGCCTCAACTACAAAGCCCTAACAAATGTTTAAACTGTACGCATGGTTACTGGATGCCTAAACAGCAGTATGTCCTCCAGACACAAGCAAGAGTGACATACAAAATGTTGTACTTTAAGCATTAGAAAAGAATTTGGAAACTTCAGGCTCTCCCTTTGTGATGGGTTGGCCCTGGCTGGATGCCAGGTGCCCACCAAAGGCGTTCTATCACTCCCCCCTTCAGCTGGGCAGGGGAAAGAAAATATAACAAAGGGCTCCTCGGTCAAGATAAGGACAGGGAGAGATCACTTAACCAGTTACTGTCACGGGCAAAACTGACTCGACTTGGGGAAAATGAACTTAATTTATTACCAATCAACCAGAGTAGGGTAATGAGAAATAAAATCAGATCTCAAAACACGTTCCCTCCACCCCTCCCTTCTTCACGGGTGCAACTTCACTCCCCGATTCTCTACCTAACCCCCCCCAGCAGTGCAGGGGGACAGNACTGCTCCAGCGTGGGTCCCTTCCACGGGCTGCAGTCCTTCAGGAGCAAACTGCTCCAGCGTGGGTCCCCTGTGGGGTCACAAGCCCTGCCAGAAAACCTGTTCCAGCATGGGCTCCTCTCTCCACAGATCCGCAGGTCCTGCCGGGAGCCTGCTCCAGCGCGGGCTTCCCACGGGGTCACAGCCTCCTTCGGGCATCTACCTGCTCCGGCGTGGGGTCCTCCCCGGGCTGCAGGTGGCTATCTGTTCCACCGTGGACCTCCATGGGCTGCAGGGGCACAGCCTGCCTCACCATGGTCTTCCCAACAGGCTGCAGGGAAATCCCTGCTCCAGCACCTGGAGCACCTCCTCCCCTTCCTTCTTCACTGACCTTGGGGTCTGCAGGGTTGTTTCTCTTACATCTTCTCACTCCTCATTCCGGCTGCCGTTTCTGAGCCCCACAACTTTTTTCCTTCTTAAATATGTTATCACAGAGGCACTACCACTATTGCTGATGGGCTCGGCCTTGGCCGGCGGCGGGTCCGCCTTATAGCCAGCTGGTATTGGCTCTGTCAGACAAAGTGGAAGCTTCTAGTAACTTCTCATCAGAAGCCACCCCTGCAAACCCCCCTGCTACCAAAACCTTGCCACAGAAACCCAATACACCCTTTTGCCCTGTTTCAGGCCTGTTCACTCAAAGGGAAGCTGAATCCCTCAGGGGCTTGCCCTGACGTACTACTTTCCCTGATGCCTCCTGCCCCAGAAGGGCTGGTAGGTCAGGTTAGCAGTCAGGGTCTGCTGCTGGTTCCTGTTCCTCCCAATTCATTACAGCAACAGGAATGAGATAGCCAGAAACAAAAGGCTCATACCAGGTACTGCTATTGCGTCCAGTTTCTTTATTAAAAACCACTGAACAATGCTTACAGCTGCCTGGATCAAATAGTCTCCTACTTACTCAATTACTATTTAGTTTCCCTTCTGGAATAATGGCTGCAGAAATCTCAGTAGATACCTTCTTAAAGCAATACTGATCCCTCAAAGATGCAAACCAACTACACCTGTCTTAACATTGAAGCATCAAAATACCTTCCTAAAAAAAAAAAAAAAGTGACCAGGAGTGAGTTTCCATAGGTCACATGCAGCACAACAGAGCTACAGTTACGTGAATCTCAAAGGTGGAGGAGGTTTAAAACAAGTCAAGCTAACAGATACACCCTCACACTGCCTCCATTCCTGCCTCGAATGAGGAACTATGTGGGGAGGGCAAGCGAGAAGGAACTAATGGCAGAGGCTGGCAGGTACCATGTTTCAGAAAAGCAAAGTGCTCAGGTCAGAAGCTTTATTTTAATCTAAGTGTCTGTCTTCAGCAGCGGAGCACTGTATGTTTTCATATAAGTATGTATTATAAGTACTAATCATGCTTCTTGTAGGAAAAAAAATCAATTGGATTTG
The DNA here is from genome assembly GCA_013401275.1 of Pandion haliaetus. Taxonomy (NCBI): domain Eukaryota; kingdom Metazoa; phylum Chordata; class Aves; order Accipitriformes; family Pandionidae; genus Pandion; species Pandion haliaetus. The sequence continues at coordinate 22,683 of VYZV01039862.1, read as the reverse complement.
AAAGCGTTAGCGATTAATAAAGTGATAAAATGTACACTCCAGAGGTGACACTGCAGCTCAGATAAATTTTGCTTTCAACTCATAGATAGGCAATCATTTCTACTTTAGCAAGTTATAACAGTACCACAACAATCTCACGCAGGTCTATATACTAACATTTGCACATACAGGCACCGCACTAAGAAGAATTCCTTCCTTCTTCACAGGTCAAGAATTTGAAATACTTAACTCTGCACCTCCTGAAAAGGGAAACCTCTGATGTTTCCTGTAATATTTTTAAAATCAACTTCTCCAAACTTAAATGCCAAAAAATAATCAAAAATGCATCTTGCTTCTCCTTTCTCTCACTGTTTCCCATAGTGATCCCAAAATTTTACTGCTTGCTGCTTTCACAGCTACATTCATGGCAGAAACAAGTAAAAAGTAAAAAAGAAGTTTCTGATACAATGCGTCACAGGCACTAGCAATTTAAAACTGAAATGCACTTCAAACAACAAGCAAGGTTCTTAAAGTAAAGTAGGAAAAGTTCTTTAAATTTAATGTACAGAGATATGAGAATGTATATTAATATTCAACCTAAGGAGCCTTATTTACATTCCTTCAAGTATATCCAGCAGTCTGTAAAACCTGCCTTAAACACATATTCAGGTTACAAAAACCCAAGCACACCTCAGAACTGTTCTTGGTCATGAGTTGACCCAAAGCTACACCATTACATCACAGATTCCCTATAGCTCCATATCCTCCTAAGTTACCTCCAAGCCTCTGCATCACCAACAGATGTTCCAAACTGAGCAGACATTCATCTCTAGGACTAGTGAACATGCGGAGCTTGAAGACTGTGTTCTGGGTAAGTTTGCAGCTGTATTACTTATACTTTTATTTGAACATTACATAAGACAGACCTTCCAAAAATATTTTCATGAACAAGATGAAAAACAAAACATGCCAGAACAACTGTGTCTGAACCTCAGCACAATCAGTTTCAGAGTAAGGACATGAACCTAGGACACACACCCTCAAAGTGGGCATACTAGAAATACTGAAATGAAGATCTCTCTTAAAATTTCTACTTAGGAACTTAAAGAAAATAAAGCAGACACCTTCATACATTATTTTTTTCATTTAAAAGGGCCCCATTTGGGGGAGGAAAAAAAAGTATTATCCAGTTAAAGGCACAGCATTGGAAGATTTCTCAATCATGACTGTATGTCTACTAGAGGTTCAGATGTTATTAATAAACTCTTATATGCTGCAGCTAGACACAGAACAGATATCCAAACAGCTGACATGATGCCCATTGCAAAAATGAAAGATTATAGATATTTAACTGAGCAAGTGACATTTCTTTCACGCTTTGCTTATTTCCCCCTATCCCTAAAGATCGTACCTTTGTGATTTACTGCAGTTTGGAACAATTTAATCGTGCTTATTTATTTATTCAGATACAGTTCAGTTTCCCCTTTTGGGAAAGGAGTCTAGCTTTAATATTTAAGTATCAGCTCAATATTTTAATTGTTTTAATTATACATTAAGTCATTTTAAGTGAGTGTAATAGCTACAAATTTGAGTGTTTAAATAAGTTCAATATTTAAACCCTGTCAGGTTGAGGTCACTAAAAAAAAAAAAAACCCAAACCTGTAGCAGATTATTTCCTTTCTTGTTCTTCTCTATGCACCTCCCTTCCTACCCAGCAGCAAACAGAATGTCTAAATGCTGCCAGCTGTCTCCCAGATAGGTCTGTCTAGCTGCAATGCCACTTTCTGTCTAGAGGAGAGGAAACCAAGGCTGAGACTCCTGTAATGAGGTGCACGGACTACTGGTGCTTCACGGCTTACTTGCTGGTAGCCCTCCAAGACCTGACTGAGTGCAGAAGCCTGGCTCCTCACTTCCCACTGACCCAAACTGAACAGATGGAGAACAGCTGTGAACCTGTGAGCAGACACAACCATATACAAGAGGGACTGTACATTCCTGCACTGATGACAGCTTAGAACAACAGTGATTCTGACTTTTTTTGTTTGCTGGAGCTGTGAATAATTTAACATCTTCTGGGAAAAGTGAGAGATCAGTGCGTGCTGATTAGTGTTGCCAAACTCCCATTTCCTCTATGTCTGCATGTTATTTGCAGGAAGTAAAAGCTGAAAGCCTCTTTTGCATCACTGTATCTCAGAAATTGTCAGGGCTCATAGCTAGAAGTCAGCTCTTCAGGCAGATGCAATTGCAAACACAAAGCAAATGGCAACTGTGAGTGCTCATCCTGCAGCTCCTCTAGAGGCCCACTCCAGCAGGAGCAATGGACTTTGAAGAGTTAAGCTCCTCTAGGATATCCCACCTCCGAAGTACAAACACCTCCACTTCCATGTATGTCAGAGTTCTCATGGCCAAAGTGATCAGGCAACAATACAGGAAGATTGAGCTTCACAGAAGGGAGCAGAGGGAAACCCTAGGCTAGAGCACTGACAACTAGTAGGAGAGTGAAGCTCTCCTGAAACATCTATAGCAGACCACAGTAAGTTGTTGCATGACGTTTAAAAGGCACGAAATATCAAGCCAATAGGTTTTAAATGAATGTGTTAAAGCACTATGTCCCAACTACTGCAACATCAATGACAGAATTTAAGATAATTTGGCTATGGCCATACACAGCAAGGCATGATGCTAAGTCAAGCCCTCTCTCTCCCAAGCCACTGGTGACAAAGTTGGATGCAGGTGGAGGGTGATGGGGCGGGCAGGGGATCAGAGATGCACTTGCTCCTCTGGCATATGACTGCCTTTTGGGTGGTCCCAAGATCAAGAGGAAGAGAAGGAAGGCCAGAATCCCAGAACACATCCATCTGACGCTACAGAGGAGAAAACATGAAACTCCGGCTCTGTAGCTTGGAGGACATACCAGTGCCAGGCCTGAGCCAATTAAGCCCTGTTAACGGGCAGAAAGACTACTACCAGCTCTGCAGCCAGCAGCCTGGTAGAAACCTGGGGGATGTCTACCCATGCTCCTCCACACAAGGTTGGCATGCCCTCTGGAGCTCTAGCATGCTGAGATAGGGTATTTCAGCTCAGCAAATAAATATAGCAACAATATATGGCATCAATTATTCACTAATGGAATTATGTCTAGTAAGTCAAACAGAATCTATAACCTGAAAAATCTTTTGCTTAAAAAATGCAATGATTTTTTAATTGGTTTTATATTCCCTGCTATGATTATTCAAAGCACTATATACAAAGGGCTTGGGAAAAGAAGTCACTTAATCAGATTAAAAGGAAATCACCTACCAGCTGGAAACCTAGCTCCCACATCCTCAATTTATTTGTGTAACCTCCACCTGTAAAATACCCTTTCTAGGATATTGCTAAGGCTGCAGTCCCAGCATTAGCTATTTGCTCAGTTTTACTTCTTAAAGCAGGCAAAAAAGAATGACCTGCAGCTTTCAAAAAAGCTTCTCAATATTAAGCAATGACTGTGAAACTTGAGTCAACATTACATTCACACAGATGCTTGAGGCAAACTGTTCTGTTCCCACCACAAACAGCAATCATTACTCTGTAGACATGACAGATTTCTTCTGGAGCATCTGGAAGTTGCTGCCTGTAAAGAAGTATCTGACTGGCGTAATTAAATTAGCTCACCCATTTTAATTATTTTGGTACCACATCTCAAGTGAGAAGCAGCCAAACAAATTTGTCTTGCTACAAGTTTCTGTGCCGTTTTTGCAGCATTGCAAGGTACTCTAAAACCTGCCTCTAGCCCTCGCATGCATTCCTGTCTGTCTTCTCCAAATGGACACATGGACATCTCTGGGACCCCAACATAAGGCAGACATGGACCTGCTTGAGCAGGTCCACAGGAAGGCCATGAAGGTGATCGGGGGCTGGAGCACCTCCCCTGTGAGGATAGGCTTAGAGAGTTGGGGTTGTTTAGACTAGAGAAGAGAAGGCTCCAAGGAGACCTTATAGCAGCCTTCTAGTACCTAAAGGGGGCCTACAAGAAACGTGGGGAGGGACTCTTTATCAGGGAGTACAGTGATAGGACAAGGATTAACGGTTTTAAACTGAAAGAGGGTAGATGTAGATTAGATGTCAGGAAGAAGTTCTTTACTGTGAGGGTGATGAGACAATGGAACAGGTTGCCCAGAGAAGTTGTGGGTGCCCCATTGTCATGGTTTAACCCCAGCTGGTAACTAAGCACCACACAGCCACTTACTCACTCCCCACCACCCAGTGGGATGGGGGGAGAGAATCAGGATTAAAAAAAAACAAACAAACAAACATAAAACTCGTGGGTTGAGATGAGAACAGTTTAGTATAACACAAAGGAAGAATCTAATAATGATAACAGCAGTAATAAAATGACAATAATAATAAAAGGAGTGGAATATACAAAACAAGTGATGCACAATGCAATTGCTCACAACTCGCTGACTGATGCCCAGTTAGTTCCAGAGCAGCGATCCCTGCCCCCTCCAGGCCAATTCCCCCCAGTTTCTATACTGGGCATGACGTCACATGGTATGGAATACCCCTCTGGCCAGTTTGGGTCAGCTGTCCTGGCTGTGTTCCCTCCCAACTTCTTGTGCACCTCCAGCCTTCTGGCTGGCTGGGCATGAGAAGCTGAAAAATCCTTGACTTAGTCTAAACACAACATTCTTCTCATACTGAACCCAAAACCTAACACTATACCAGCTACTAGAAAGAAAATCAGCTCTATCCCAGCTGAAACCAGGACACCCATCCCTGGAAGTGTTCAAGGCCAGCTTGGGTGGGGGTTTGAGGAACCTGGTCTAGTGGAAGGTGTCCCTGCCCACGGCAGGGGGGTTGGAACTAGATGATCTTTAAGGTCCCTTCCAACTCAAACCATTCTATGATTCTATGACACCTGAATCTCTAACAAAGGGCAAGTAAAGGATATGAGACAAATCTCTTTCAGTTCTGTTTTTCTGTTGCCTCCCATAAGGACTCTTTCTTCAGCAAACTAATTCTATGCTTGCAACTGGAGCACCATTTCATCACCTTCTGTTTGACATCTTAGATCCTCCACTCTTGAGCTCTCTTTAATGACTCTTGCCTGTTGTCCAGCCCCTGTGTACTGCCTGCATTTGCTGTCTGGAGTTCTCATCCTCAACTTTCTCCCCTTGGGTTTCCATTCCTTGACTTCGAAGGAGTATTTTCCCACCAGCCTCGGAAGATGATTTCCTAACCCCTGTTCTCTTTAAGGCAACTTCAGTTTCACTGACAACACCCTTTTGGACATCCTGCCCCGCTTTTGACTGCCTCGGTTTTAGTGATGCCTTTCCATTACCTGAAGACAATACCGCACCTTCTCATTACTCCACCCCAAGTCCTCTTCAACTCAGCTCTCTGTAGATTCTCCCTACCCCTTACACAAGATATATTCTATTATGTGATATTACACACATGCTAGTCAACTTCATAATTGCTCTTGTACTTAACACTAATCATAATTCTGGCCATTCATGCAATAATTCTACACATTGCTTGGAAAAATGCCAGTCTACATAAGTCAGCAAAGACACCGATACCCTGATTCTGCTGGTTTATTGCCCTAGTAGCCCAAATCTGTCTTTATCATCAGTGTCAGCACTTTCCATGCACTGCTTCACACAGCTCTACATAACTGTCTGCACAATTTCCCTTCCCCTTTTAAGGATGCTCACCAGCTTAGACGTCCCCATACCAATAGCCAGCAAGACCCAAGACTACAACATCCATCCAGAACATTGCTGCAGACATCCTGTCCACAGGGCAGGATGGGCACCCCATCCACTCCCCCTGCCCTGGCTCTCACCTGCAGCTAAAACAGTCTTCCTGCTTTCAGAGATCCTGCTGTTTACACTGCAGCGCAGCTGCCCACAAATAACCATTAAATTACTTTTCCCTTCCCACTCTCCTCTACCAAGACACCAGTAAAAAAAAAAGAAAAAAAAAAGACCCTGAACTACAGCACCAGCATGCTACAGCTACTGTCACCCTATCAAACAACATGGTCTCATTGTTTCCTCGTGCACATCCCTGGATGCATCCAGCCACTATCTCTGATCTTCTACTTCAACAACAATACAAATAGTTAAAGTTCAGAAGCCTCTGGAGCATCTATCCCTTCACAACATACAACATTTAGCGAAGCCCCAAGCAATCAAATAACAGTCCTTCATATCTAAAGACCCCTTTCAGAAAGGGAGTCAAATTATCAATTTTGCTGTATGTGCTGAAATCACAGAAACAGAAAATGTGTTTCACACACAATGTAGTGGAAAAAGAAAAAGAAAAAAAAAAAGTAGTAAATAATTTGCTCCACATAGCAACCTAAAAATCAGCACGTATGACAGAACAAGTACTGAAGGTAAAAACCAACTACACGATCATATATTTGCAAAGAAACTATAATTTTACTTTACATGCATTTTTCCCTTTCATCTTATACTCAACATATACCAACTCAATCAAATGAAAAGAAAAAGAACCAGCTATTCACTAGTAGGTTATATTTAGCAATAGGCAGTCTAACATACTAAAGCATTTTTCCCACCAGTACTCAACCTGAATTGATACTTGTCAATGGCTGCCAATAACATAAGACATTCAGTAGAGTCAAAGAAAGCAGATTAAAAAAAACCAAAACACTAAAATATAATTAAAGGTAAACTACCAGCTGAATGATGCTATAACCACAGGCGTGTTACTTCTACAGATGTGTACTTCTCTTCTGATAAAGGAAATGCAAAGGCCCTTCCTTGCAGCCAGGTGGTGTTGCCTGGCATCAGTGAATCAAGGCTGCTCAATTATACAGATTATGGATCTCACAGGGATTCCCACCCAGGCCAGTAACAGCAGTTTTGAAAAACAGGAACACCATTGCCCTTAGCAGAGTTTAGATCAAGCTCCGCTGTAGCCAAACCCTGATATCCATGACTGCGCAAACAGGACTCAGGGCACAACAACCACAACAAAAGGCTGTAGATTAGTTCGATTTAGCAACACCCATTTATACTTTCTAGCCCAGCAGAAAGAATTCAGCCTAGCATCTGGTGGTTCCCAGAGTAATACTTCCTAGCCTGGGATGTGACATCTAATTCTTTATAATAGATGGACCAATAACTTTTCTCCTCCATTCTCAAGAAATGCAGAAATTAAACTTAAAACTGGCCACACCACCTAAAGTCGGTAATTTCTGTTTGTACCTGCGTTGTTAAAAGTGTTGGCATTGCTAAAAGTGTTGGCTGAAGACACTGAGGACAGGAAGATCAATGGAAGCCCTCACACTTGTATGTATAGCACACAACTAGTGGGAAAAAAAATTAGTAAGTTAACATGCAAGTTTAAAAGTACAACATTTATCCTGCATCAGTTACCTGCCCACATACACAAGGCTCCAGCAGACTCACAACACTATGTAACATCGCAGCTAACCTACTTGTCTGCCCAAGGTCCTTCCAAACTTGCAGCTTACGTGAGAAAGGCAAACAGTCTCATGAAGTCATTCCCTTTGAGGGGGGAGAGCTGCATGGACTAGAAGTCACTTCAGGCTCTAGTATAGATGAAACATTATCCAGATTAACTGTCTATCCTGGAAGGAGATACTCTAATGCTTCTTTGAAGTGTTCTGCTACTATTAGTAGGTTTCAAAAGCAGATGTAAACATAAACCAACTTCCAATCCCTTCCACTGCCAGAATAATCAGAAATTATCTACCCAGGAAAGCTCTTCCCAGTTAACCCTATATAAGATCACACATACAGCTGGCATGCCTTCTTGGAAGATGTCCTTCCAACATACAAAAAAAATCATCCAGACTTAAAAGTCACCACAAACAACATCCACAATTAAGAAAATCCCTTAGCATGAGTAAAAGATTGGCTGTTAAAACAATGCCAGTCATTATTACCTTTGTGGGTTTTCAATCATATCCACCTTTTCTTTTTCTTTTTTTTAATTTTGGGGGGTTTTTTAATAAAAGAAAACATAAGGTCACTTTCAAATAGCTTAAAGTCACATCAACAGAACTTTATAGTGACAAAATTCATCATGTAACATTCGGTAAGCAAACCATATTGGTTATGTTGTGTTTTTTTTTTTTTAAGAAGCGAACAAGAAGTATACATGCATGAGCACTAGGTCCAGATTCAAAAGGAAAAATATTTTTCTGTGACTTACCAGAATTTCTCTTTGACACGAGCTTCAAATTCATGCTGACTACAGTACAGATCACAAGAACCAAAAGAACAAGAGGCTTCATCTTTCACTTTCTGTGACAGCTGAAATGCAAACATAGTATGAAGTCTGAATCACAGCTCTTCACTACAACAAAGCAGCAGCTACAGTTAAACATTTCTGAAAGAACCATTACAGAGCAATGGCTTAATCTAGTGACTTCTGGGTTTATTTTTATGCAGAGGTAGGAAAACACAATGGTTCAAAGTAACTGTCTATGAATAATTTATCTCTATCACACAAAAGGGTTGGGGTTTTTTAAATGACACTGAAAATATTATTTTGCTTTAAAAAACCACAAGGCTTAACTGTGTATTTGAAATAGCATGGGTCTAATCTGGCAGATTTTTGTATGTTATTTAAAGGGGGAGACCCTGATGGTCATGAATAGTTTTGTCTCATACAAACAGGCCACACACTTAAAAAACCTTCACAGTGTTCAGGAAAAGATAAAGAATAGGTTATTCGTGCAATTTCTCTTAGCAACCTTATTTTCCCACTGGTGACATTGTAAAAGCTCCTACAATGAATTAATGCTATTTCATTTCTCCTATAAAATGAGGCAAAAACAGGTGAACAAAATTCAGAAATCAATGAATGCTGGTCTCGGGATTCTCATTAAAAAGGTAAAATTTGTCTCTCCTGTAAACTTTACTACCAACTTCATATCACATACATAAAAAAAAGAAACATTGTATTTTTAATTTTATATAATCACTGGAACTAATTCCGTTTACAAGTACGAGGTCATTCAGGAGAATATAGCAAGAGCAAACTAAGGCTCCTTATCTGCACTTAAAAACAGGTAGAACAAATCTGAACTCAGCAAAGCCCATCTCTCTATCTACCTCTCTCTCTCTCAATGAAAGAGAGATGCTTAATTGTAAGCTAGAGTCCTCAAATATATGCTTAGCTTGAAGTCACAGGCCTTTAAGTAGCTTGATATTATTAGACTCCAGGAATTCATCTCCATATCAGATACAGACTTTAGATCAGGACCCCTATTCTCAGATAAAGAGGGCCATCATCTAAATCAATATGATATTATTTTATTTGCACCAGAAGATTTAGCAAACATTTTACAGCAATTTCTTTTAAACAGAAATGCACAAAACTATCTGCATTAGTAGTCAAAAGGAAGGCCAACAAAACAGAATCATTCCTTAAACGCTGTACCACATCCACCCACCCAGCCCACTCGGAGGCACCCTCAACTTTGGGACCAGCCCAGACCCCTGCAGTTCTGAACATCTGTTCAACATGATAAACCAGCAAGACAGTAAAATGTCCTGCAGTTCGCTGAAAATTATTCAGTTAAATTTTAGTTTATTACATCAAATATTCTTCCCTTGTAACTTTACTACCAGCCTACTGTTGTGTGAAGAAAATATAAGGAACCCTGTATAATCTTTTACACGACAGCAATTATCCTGCTATTCAATTATTTCAAAATTACCACTTACAACTGAAGTTTTCCCCCTTTCACCTTACCATACTGTGAGCTATAAATAGGCAGTGGACTTTTTTCCCCCCTGAATTCCATGTTCTCATGGGCAATTTATGCTTATTGATTCCCCACAGTAACAATGCTAAAGGAGTTTTCAAGGAATAATACGTGCTGAAGGCTGTCTGACAGTGGTTAATGGCAGAATTAGTATTCGTTCTTTAACCTCTCCTTGGAGTACCAAAATCCTGAAACAAGCAAGGCCATCTTGACAAGAGAGCTTAAAAAAAAGTAATTGAACTAAATCTTTTGACAGATAATTGCAATGATGATGTTATGCTAGAATGATTTTCAAGTGTAGCTTTGCAAATTACTTTCTCCACTTTCCTCCCTTCAGTTATTACAGCTGAAGTATGTAACTCCTAGGTCTTTTTTCATGTGTGTCCCTCCAACCCCACCCCAAACGAGCTATGCTGCATTAAATACACTTAAAAATTCAAAGCAAGTTCTGCCAGCCACCATTAATGCTAGAGATAGAGGAAAATTCTTCGTTCTGTCAGCACTGATAGGAGTTTTGCTTTTTGAAGCCCTGGTCTCACTGAGGCAGTCAGTCTCTGTACCTGCAAAAATCAGGAAAATACAGCAGGGAAAGGGTAAGAAACTGCTCTATCACCTAGTCCTTCACAGCCTAGTCCAGAGCCTCAGCTTGTCACATCTAACACAACCCCACTGAAGCTGGCATGAAAATACACATCAAAGTTTGAGGTGTCATCTTCACCATCCTAGACATCCAACCAGAAGAAGGTAGGATCAGTCACACCAGTGTGACCAGTGGGTCAGCTGGAAACTGTCCCGAGACAGCAGACAGCTATAGACAACAAGGCTGTTCAAACTGCCATCAATCAGATGACTGTTTTTAAACATACAATTTGACAAAGAACGCAAGGTACAGTGTAAGATGTATTACCCCCAAAAGAATGTCAGGCAGCCAGAAGAGAGAAGGTTGTATGTTTCCAGGACAAAGTCTCTAAATTTGCTCAGGAGCAGATTTCTGGGCCTGAGCCTGAGCCTGTCAAGACTCCCATCATGTCTCCCAATGAGACCAGTCTCAACTCCCTCCTCTGGGCCATTTGCTCACCTATCAGGCAGTGGGATGGACTAGAGACTGAAGACAATCCTGTGCTAGACTACTAGCACTTCTGGAAATGAATGAGTGGGACAGTGTCTATGATCTAATGAAAAACATGAATAAAACTGTGCTAGCTTGAAGAGATATGAGATGGGATAAGCCAGTTAACATTCAATACTATTTTTCTATCATTGAGGCATTTTCCTTCAAGCAGGGCTGATTTTGTCATTTGACAAACTTTCCCCTCACAGGCACTGAGCAGCATTTCCCTGAGGAGCTGCTTAACTCTGATGCTGCCAATTTCAGGCAGCTGTGAGTAGGGGCTCACAGCTGTAACAAGAACATAGTACTCTGCTGGATACACCTCACAAGAGAGGGACCAAGTTTAGGACCATTCCCAAAAGAGCAAAGAAGATGTCTTACTTAATAAGGACATAGAAATACCAGTTACAGCTAACTTGCCCAAGATCACTAAGAGGTGGGAAGAGAGACACAGAACAAAGTGCTTGTTGAGAAGGCTGAAATAATCACTAAACAAATTAATTCAGCCCTTGTTGTGACCTGCCAGGTTGCATTTGTCTTGAGACAAGTAAAGGGAGGTTGCTACCATCAGAGGGAGAATGTAGGAGGAGCTAGGTGTGACAACTTTAGTCTCAATCATTCCACTGCTAGTGAGGCCACCCCTTCTCTCCTCATACCATTTGACACTACAGACCACAGACTTCAGACAGCTTTCCCTGTCTGCTGTAAGCATCCAGCAACTACAGGGGGACCAGGCTCTGATGCAGCACAAATTCTGTTCTTCTAACAGAAATCCTGACTCCCATATGCTGCCTAATGGCCTTCACCTGTGTTGACAAATTTAGTTCTTTCTTCTGAATCCTCAGAAAACAGGGCTTGGGAAACTGTGTCCCATTTTCTTCATGTACTGCTTGCTGTCCTTCCAGCACCCACTTCAGCTCACATAGCTTCCCAGACTCAAAAGAATTTCAAGTGATAAGGTTAGAAGAAAGCACTTAGAAACAAGAAGGAAGCATTAATATTCTGCACAAAACTCAGCACTGAGATTCCCAAGTTCCCACTTTAAATATAATTTAGTTTCGCTCTAATTTCTACCATGAGCTTTGTTTATACAGTGTTCCTTTTTAAGAGAAAGCAAGAGAAGAAAAGTGGTGCATGTGTGCACTAAGACACACGTCTGTGCACAGAGATTTGCTGACACAACATGAGGCTCTGTAGGTTCTGGTTTCTCCACAGAAGCTGCGATGCAGAAGGTGCTCATTAAAAACAGAAGCCCACCTCTTTAGTGGTTTCCAATTGTCAGGTTTTGTTGCTCAGATATATCACAGAAATAAATTACCGTTTTCACCCCTCACACAAAGGACGAAGTGGCAACAGTAATTCTTTCATTGTCTTTACAGTATGCTAGATGGTGACTTCTGTTCATTTCTTTTCAAACCATTTCCCCACTCCACTTTTTAAGGCTTTGAATTTTAATATGAACTCTCTCTCAGGTCTTCTCTTCTTTTGCCAACACACCTGAGCTGTTTACTACTGAAAGATTTTCAGTCTATATAATATGCTGGATGAAGGCAATCCACAATGGGCCTCAGTCCCTCTTTGTTGATACCTCAAACACAAATTATTTAAGATCAGAAATGCATGCTAGTTCAAATAATGCATCTTCAGCTCTACTTGATATGGGTCATGCAGCGTTCTTCGCTCTGTTGCTCAATAAGCATCAAAGAATCTTCCATTCTGCCTAATTCACTGTGCATCTTCACCATCATAACCAGCCACTTAAGTTGTCTAAATATGCAATGAACATTAATTCTACAAGGCAGTGCACATTCAGCATTTGTCTTGCTGGATTTGAGCCTCCATTCGGCTCAGGTCCTTAACTAAATTCACATCTGGTTAATTCTCCTTGTTCAGCTGAAATTCTATGAGAAATTTAAAACTGAGGTAGACACAGAGGGAGCCTGGCAGTGCTTGTGTTGTGCAAACTGAAAGTAACCAGCAATAAGACATCTAAAATGTCTGGGATTATTACTGGCTCAACAGTGTTATCAGCTGCATGATAGCAATACAAGGAAAGACCAGGGTATTGTCCTGAGGAAGCAAAGGGAACCACAACTAAATACACGGAGTGCCTGACAAGGTCCCAACACCAATCTGTAACAATTCCTCCAAAGGCTGCGTGTCTGAGTGCAAAAGAAAAGGAACAAACTGTAAAACTCACAGATCTTTTGTGATGTGAAGGGGGGTAAAATCAGAATCTTACCAGTTATTTCAGAAGAAACAAACAGCACCACCCCTTAGGTGTTAACACTGAGGTTTTGCTTGAAAGATTGTAATGCTTCCATTAAAATTAAATATCTTCCAAACAGCAACCAAAGAAGATACCAGGAAAAACATCATAAAGCTTCAAAAGGCATCCTACAGTATAACACCAAAACAAAAAAATGGGCTTCAGCAGCAGGCACAAAAGAAAAATACTGTGGATGGCCTCCACACAATACTTCTCCCATTAATATTTCTGGCTGCAAAGAGTGGAAGTGATTTTAGTCATGTTAAAGTGGCAATCAGACTCAACACTATGAGCAAACTGCTGGTTTGCCCTGTAGAGAGAAAACCCTGCAAGCACTAACACAAGAACCTTTTCCTGCAAAAACTTTCCAATCCGATCGCTGCCTAAAATAGTGCTCATTTATGGCAAAAAATTAGGAGCAGGAAATGGAAAAATCCCCTGAAATATTCCAAATACAAATAAAGATTCCAATATCTATAGAATTAAAATGCTAACCAGAGGAGTTAGCGATGAGCGTATGATACAGGCACTCATCTAAATAGCTACTAAGAAAATTCCACAAAAACCTGAGCAGCCCATCCTAAGAGATTCATGAACCAAAAGAACTACGCAGCACTGATTAGCAGATCGAGTACTATCAGCTCACACCACACACTGACCTTGATTCCCTAAGCAACTCACTCGCACAGAATTCAAGTTCATTATATCTTCAAATTGGATTTTAAATCCCTGAATCGTACTCCTCCCTTATTGCAGCAACTCCTGCATTTCGAAATGCAGAAAGTAAATGTAAGGAGGAACAACAAGAACAACAAAGGAGTAGGAAAGTTAGCTATTATTTTTTAAGCCTCATGCCCAGCTGTACCATCAATGATATACTGATACAGCACTACCCTGGATTCTACAGAGAACTATTGTTCCAGCCTTAACTTTGCAATACTCAAACTACACATCCCAGGATATATGCCTATGCTTGTCCAGTATCACAGCTTTTAAATTTGAGTAGTCCAGGCCTTTTATAGACATTCAACGTGAAATATGTGTTGTGGGAGGAGGATTACAGCTGTACTTCAAGCCCTCATGGTTTATGAGGTCAACATAATGGATCTATTAATTTACAGCCCTTTTTTCCCCCAGGAGTAGGAGCTATTAATATTCTACATATATTTACTTCTGCAGATTGTGGTTTAATCAATACAGTACTTCAGACAACATGAAGTACCATAGGCAATGTGAAGACTATCAGACCAAGAGTGTTTAGGTTTACAGAGTGGGGCTTAGCCTCTTACCACTTTGCAGAAGTACTTAAAATATTACAGAAAAGCCAACTAGGGGAGAGAAGGAAACACAAAGACGGTCTACACTTGGAAAGCTAAACATGTACACTAGTACTGGGGAAAGGGGTAAGAATCAGCTTAAATCAGTCTAATTCCTAGAACTGACACAGTTACAGCAAGACAGTTCCCAAAGCAGAGTAACCCACAGAAGTAATCACAGCCACCCAAGGGGAAAGAGGAGCCCCAGCCACGGATGACCACATATGCTTCCCAACGCCAAGAAGGCTGCCAGGCACCATCGCAGGAGGGCAGACTTCTGGGCTGAGATGAACTCAGAGGCTACTCTCAGACCCAGCCCAGCCAGCCTGCCCTGGGCTGCGGAGAGACTCTGCTCAGGAAAAAAAACACTATGAACCCTGCTTTTCAGCTCTCTGGGGGAGAAAAAAAAGCAAGTTACTGATGAGAACTCTTAGGCTTCAGAGTCACTGATAAGCCCTGTAAATTCCAGAAAACCCATGGCTTCACCTGACTCCAGCTCTTCAGTCGCTGACACCCAGAGCAAACACCACTGCTCAGGTCATGGCCTTTTCCTCCTAAGTGCTTTAGATGATCTTGCAAGTGACCACAGGTCTACTCTACAGAGGCTCAACCACAAAAGACAACATTTCAGATTAAGAGAGATGAGAAAAGTCCATTCTCACCCACGTCAATTTAAAAACTCACACACTGCTCTTACATCAACAAGGAAGTCTGCCCAATTCGCAGCAGCCTACACAAGAGCATTATTAAGCCAAAAGATTAGATGCTTTGCTTCTTTCGTACTCGTACCAACCTTGCTCTCCAAGCAGCTTTTGTAGAAAAGCTATTAAAAAATGGAGAGAGACACAGTTCAAAGAGAGGTCTCAATCCTGAAAGTAGCATATCCCTCCTCTTCCCTCTCCACGCTGCTTCTCTCATTCCCCTTGTGTTCCTCAAGGCTCATTATGGAGGTGCTCAGCACAAAACAGAACTAGATTTTAGACTGGACTGCCATCTGCATGCTGAAGTGTTCCCTGCTTTTATAGAGAAACTGCTTTTACAGCATCTTAAAACAGCTTTCCGGGACCACATAGAAGATGGACTGCAGCTGTTACAAGTGTCAGCCGTATTGACTTTATATCTGCTCCTACATACATTCATACCTCTGCAATATTTACACAATAACAATATTTGCACTATTCATAGCAAACCTGGTCCACATTCACTCCTGCACCTTAATGAAACAAGCACCAAGAGAACACAACTATGCATGCGATAGAATTTCATTCCTTTATCTCTTTCATGGCCACATGCTTCCCTAACTAATACAAAAAGCTCAAAGAAGACAGAATTAACGGACAAAAATGACATACCAGCTGTTACGCTTCTTATAAAACACTCTTCCACAGTTTTCCACTTACAAAACACAGTTCCAGAGAAGCAAGATAGGGCACTGCCGTCAGCAAAGGCAAGTTGCTTTCACTGTACTCAGCAGCATCTCATAGTACCTTAAAGCGATAAACATATTCTTGATGAGGACTTTTTTCCCTTGCATAACCAGAGGCTAGCCTTTACCTATATGTATTTTGCCAGATTTGTCTGGGTGAAAATAAGAACTTAATTAAGCAAGCAAACAAACAAACCCCCCAGAATTTGAGAATCATGAGAAACTGCTTATAGAACATTACTTTCAGATATTTTGTGGAAATCTTGTAAACGGGGGGTGGGGGGGGTGTTCTGATACAGGCCAAAATGAAATTAAAATATGTATTTTATGTGCCCTGGAATTGCTCTGCCAAACTGACATCCTTGTTAATAACTGTTACATAAAGCAGTAGGAAGAGGGGTGGAAGGAACTCTCTTCCTGTAGTGCTTTTAGCGTGGAAAAGGGTTGGAAAGAAAAGGATTAGCCAAACAACCCCTGCACAAGTTTCTAACACGCAATCTCTCCCACCAGCTCTGTCACTGAACATAACACACCCCTCGGTCCTCCGCCGATTCCAAGGGCAGCTTACCCAGGTCAAGTACCAGATGCCAGAGGAAAACTTGACCATGAAAGCTAGCAAAAAGATTCTCATTGTTTTCAGCAAGGGCAAGATCTCTTCCCTTTGTCTTCTCTTCAAGGCTGTTTAAAGGAAGATTTATTTTTAGTTGGACGCCCCAAAAAGAAAATGGTCTCTTAAAGTGCCTTTTTATTTTGTGATACAGTTTAAATGTTCACTTCCCTTTCCAGCACTAAAGACCTCCTGATAAATAGCTCAGACTCACACTGTTTGAGAACAGCTTAGAAATGGAGAGCAGACACGGTTTCCCAAACAGCCCTTTAAGGCTGTTTAATAGTTGTTCACGATTTAGCATCCCTTGATATTTTCAGCTTCAGCCTCAGTTTGAAGTGACAGATTACTCAGAGCCCGAATGTTTTGGAGAACAGGAAAAGTCCATACATTATAAATGCTTTATTTGTACTTCTTACTGCGAGTACAAATTCTCAGCCCTTTCCCTCAGACACACAGGTCAACGCCACCAGCCCCAGCCACCCCTGGCAGCTTCCCACCTCAGCCAGCAAGGATGACTGGCTGCATAGGACACAGTCATGCTCCTTGGGACTTTTCCTCCACCTCCAGTCCCACAAGGGCATCTCAACCCAGGACAGACAAAATTTGGACAAAACAGCCTCTCTCTTCCAAATGCCACATTGAAGACACTGTTCTCTGTAGCTTTAACTGGATAATTGTAACATGTACCCTTCTCTCCCCAAGAAACAGCTGCAGACAATCAGGGAACAAATTACTCTGCCTATGCAAACAAACCAAATCCCTTTGCAGACCCATCCCAGCCAGAGAGCCTCCCCTGGATGCTCCTATCATCCCCAAACAGGCAGAGCATCCCAAAGGGTATGGGCCTCATGTGTTGTCACCATCTCCTACCCCTTGCTCTCCAGCAGCCTACCTGCATCTCTGCTGGGCTCCTCACACACACTGCCTCCATGCACAAGCTGCCCATTACTTTTGCGAGGAACTGAAGCCAGCAGCTGCCCTACACCTCCAGACGTACATGCTCTTAAATCCTCCACGGCTCAAGCTTATCATAGGGTGGCAAGGCACAACACCCATGAGATCCTGAGCCCAGCAAGTGCACTCCTACCTACCTCTGCTTCCTCACTCCTCTGCAGCCTCCTCTGGGCTTAAGGCTGCAAAATCCAGCTGCTTCTGAGGCCCAGACCTCCAGCCTCCACCAAATGAGGAAACCTCCTCCTCCCTCTCCCACACCACCGGTCCCTGCCTGATCAGAAGTGATCTGTGCCACAAGAACAGCCCTTCTGCTTAGCTCACCTTCTCCCCACCAGCCTGTGAATCCCTCCTGACCCTCTCAGGCTCTTTTTTGATGTGACTTCTGTCTGGAGAGCGGCCAGTCCCCTCACACTGGTTTCCAACAGCTTCAGCTACCGCACTGCTTCAAAGTGCAGCCACTAGACTGGCAGCCCTGGAGATTAAAAGGCTTTCCATCGCTCTGCTCTGTGAGATATGAAGCAATTCAGACAAAGCTGGCTAATGCCCCATATGCACAGGGGCTCCACCATTTGTGTGGCATCCACTAAAATTCACTGAAGTTGGTGAAGTGCATTAATGTGGCACACCTGGTCTTTTTTCTTACCTCTTGTGCAAGCAAGTCTTCCTCCTTTCTTCCTCCCCCCCATTTTACTCCTAAAGCATCAATCACCAAAGAATTTGAAGACAAACCTCCTATGAGCTTCCAGGTACTGTGAAAGTAAAAGAATGGTCTCCAGAGAACTCTTGAGCCTTACAAATGGAACAACCAAAGATTCATGTCTCTCTCGCCTGTGCTCACTTGCAGCCCAAGCAGGGGGGGTCTGTATAACGAAGTCTTGCTATCAGCTAACATCCCTGAATGTTCCCAGCTGACCACCCCCCCGGTACCCAGGAGCAGGGGCCAGAAGTGCATGCACACACACACATGCAGGATATGTGCCTTCCAATATCCTTGGTCACCAGCTAGAAAGCTTTAGTTCAGTAGAGGAAGGTCTCCCCTCACAGATTCGGATCTGGAGCAGGCTGGAGGTGCAAGCTGCTGCCTAGCAACACCAGTGCTCTGCAGGGAGGTCGGAGCATGCCCCCGTCCTCCCACTGCAAGAGGTCTCCTATGTACAGAAAAACACCCTCAGAAGGATGTGATCCTCAGTAATTTCTTGGAAAGCCATCCTGCACATCACCAGTTAGAACCCCTGCTTAACCATGGACTCACCAAATCCTGAAGAGCACTGCCTGTGCCTTGATGAACTGACAGAAAGAAGTCTTCACTTGTCATGTTCACTGAGCACACATTATGCCCCGCTGGCTTACAGAGCCCAAAATCCCAAATCCCAGCCTGTCCCTTGTCTCCTCCCCAGCCACATGTCTATTGCAAAGCAAGAACTTGACTCACTGTCAGACAGCTTCCTCCCCAGACTTACCTCCTGCCTCGGGTCTGGCATGAGCAACGCTTTTCAGCCACCACGTCCTCCTCAAAGCTGGCCTGCTCCTACCTCTGGATGGAAGCCCCTTCCCATGCACTGGATGGAAGCAGGGCAGGCAGTCAGTCACCTGCTCTTACAGCTGAGGTACCTGACAGATATCACAGACCGACAGGCAGCTGCAGTTTTATCCCTGCTAAGAAGTAATGTTCCCTTCTAAGCACCGGCAGCAAGCATTTGGGGAGAGCACCTCTCTCGGGCATAAATGCAACCACACTCACACAACTCCTGGGCACCCTGAAATAGCCCTTCCCCACTCCTGCGCAGGCAGCAGCTCACCTTGCCTCACACTGACCTCTAACAATTCCCTGAAAAACCTCAAAACTATGTGCACTCTGATGGTAATATCGTAACAGCCACAAACCACGTGCACACACTCTAAAAATATGATTTTTTAAAATAATCAGGATAAAAACAAGAGAGTACAAACACTGCAGAGGAGCACAAGAAAGTCCCAGTTCCTGCCAGGATGGAGTTTTCCTCACAGTACAAGCCCAAATTTGGGTGTTAATCCAAAAGGAGCAGAGGTTGCCCAAAGCACACAGCCCTTACCATAACTTTGAGAAACTGCAGCTTACAGCATTTTCCATCAGAAACTTTAGATTCTTTGAATCTTAACAGAGACAGCAGTCCAGGGACAGGCTCTTTAAAAACAGCTGCTTAATCAAGCGCTTGAAATAGGTTCTGTGCCCTTCAGCAGGTTTCCATCAGACCCCAAACGAAACTAGAGAAGCCTTATTACCACAAAACTTTGGGAGGTAGCTAGAGATTCCGAGTCGCGCAACACTCAGGACACCATCGCGGTACCTCAGAGCAGCCAAACCTCCAAAGAACCGGCACCTCTTCAACAACCTCCACCAAGCTGCACCATCCCAAAAAACAAGTCCTCGCGTGTTTTTATTTTAAATCCCCGGCAAACACACTTTTCCCCGGGAAGCCCCACGCGCGTTCGCGGCGCCGAGAGCCCCCCTCGATACTAACCAAGACCTCCCTTCGTGACAGAAAACACTTTCGGCGCAGCCGCAGGGCCCGATCCGGGGAAACCGCGGAGCCGCCGCGCCAAGGCGGACGGCTCCGGCTCCGGCTCCGGCCCCGAGCAGCCGCTCTTTGAGGAGACCGGCGGGGCAGCACCCCGGAGGGTGCGGGGCCGTCCGGCCGCCCGCCGCGGACGGCGAGCCGGAGCTGCGGAGCGATCCCTGCCGGGAGCCCCGCGGAAGCTCCCCGATAGCAGCGGGTCCCCCGGGCTCCCTCCGCCCGCCCCGGGGCTGAAGGAGAGACGCGGCAGCAGCCGCCCCTCAGCCCCGTCCGGCGCACGGCGGGGGCGGCACCGAGGGGATACTCGTTACACCCGAACTTTTCTTTTTTTGAGGGAAGATTTAATAAAA
>VYZV01039861.1:0-16547 GCA_013401275.1 Pandion haliaetus | reverse complement strand
GAAACCTTCCCCGACATTGGATCGGGACAAGTGCCTCTGTATCAATGCATGGGTAACAAACAGGAGAAGCTGGAGGCCACTGTGGAGCTAGAAATCTACAATCTAATCGGTATCACTGAAATGTGGTGGGCCAAATCACTGGACTGGAGCACTGCAATCAAAGTCTTTAAACTATTCAGGACGGATAGGCAAGGAAATAGGGGTGGGTGGGTTGCCCTCTACATTAAAAAATGGATTGACTGCACAGAGCTGTTTTTGAAAAGCAACAATTAATATGTTGAGAGCTTATGGGTAAAAAGTTAGGGAGGATTCCAACAAAGGAAACCTTGTTGGTGGTATTTACTACAGACCGCTTGATCAAGGGGAGCCTGTTGATGAAGTGTTCTTACTTCAACTGAAGGAAGCATCACACTTGCAGGGTCTGATCCTGCTGGGGGACTTCAGTCACTGTGACCTCTGCCAGAAAAGTGGCACAGCAAGCTGTAAGCAATCTAGGAGACTCTTGGAGTGCATGGAGGATAATTTCTTAATCCAGATGATACACAGCCCAAACAGAGGAAAAGCAACTAGACGTGTTGCTTACAAACACAGGTGAACTAATTAGCAAGGTCAACATTGGTGGTAGCCTGGACTGCAGGAATCATGCCCTGCTGGAATCCACAGTCTTGAGGGATATGTGCCAGGTGAAGAGTAGTCAGAAGCCTGAATTTTAGGAGAGTAAAATTTCAGTTGCTTAAGGAATTACTGGATGTGACCCCCAGGAAACTGCCCTCAGGGATAAAGAAGCTGAGCACAGCAGGCAGCTATTTGAAGACATTTTTCTTAGAGCACAAGAACTCTCAATTCCCAAGTGTAAGAAATCAGGCAAGGAAGGCAGGAGACCAGCATGGCTGAGTAAGCACCTCCTTGTCAAACTAAAATGTAAGAAGGAAATGCACAAGCAGTGGAACCAGGGACACGCATCCTGGGAAGAATACAGGGGTGCTGCCTGGGTGTATAGGGAGGGATGAGGAAAGCTAAGGTACAGCTGGAGCTGAATTTGACAAAGAATGTGAAGAATAAGGCTTCTACAGGTATATTGGTCAGAAAAGGAAAACAAACAAACAAAATGCACCCCCCCATCCCCCAACAGGAGAACAGCGACAACTGAGAAGGAGTAGTCTGTGGTATTGAACAATTTTTTACCTCTTTTTTCACTGGTGATCACTCTTCCCACATCTCTCAAGTCCCTGAACCTCAAGTCAGGGACTGAGGGATTGATGTCCCACCCATTGTAGGAGAAGATCAGGTTCAAGACCACCTGAGGAACCTGAACATACACAAGTCCGTGGGACCTAACAAGATGCATCCCAGGGTCCTGAGGGAACTGGCAGATGTAGTTTCTAAGCTGCTGTCTCCATTATATTTGAAAAGTCATGGCAGTCAGGTGAAGTCCCCAGTAACTGGAAAAGGGAAACATTGCACCCATTTCTAAAAAGGGTAAAAAGGACAACCTTTGGAACTATACACCAGTCAGCCTCACCTCTGAGCCTGGGAAGATCATGTAACAGATGTTCCCAGAACTTATGCATAAGGGACAAGCGGCAGACATTTGTCTTAAACATTTCTTGGTACCAAGGAAACCACAAGACTATATAAACATTTCTTGGCATGAAGGAAACCACAAGGACAGAGCAGAGCCCTGCAGTCAACCTGTACCCCAACAACGACACCCACAGCCTGGTGCAATCTCTCACAATCTCGATGGCACAGGCACAACAAAGGTTCAACTGATAGCCGCGGAGGCATGTGCAATGGACTGGAAACACCACACAATTGTCACGTGGGTCTCCATTTTCTTGACTACTCAAGTTGGAACTGGGCAGAGATTTTGGGGACTTGGACTGCATAAAAACACAACATCAGGAACAGAAGTGGGGAGACCTCCATCACCAGGCCGACAAGCAGGGAGACTCCCCACGACCCAGCCAAGAAGCACGGAGACCCTCACCATCAAGACACTAACAAGGGTGAGAGACCCCCCCATCGCCAGGACACCAGCAATCAACAGGACCAATGGACATCACTGGATCCTAGAGTGGTGATATCTTTTCTCTATCTGTCTCTCTTTTTGACTTTGTTCTTCCTTCTCTTTGTGGACAGCACCTTATCTTGCTCCTTCTCTTTCTCGCCGCATTTACCTCGCTTTGTGTACATAGTTTGATGTTGTTAGTCATCTGAATATTTCATCCATAGAGTTCAAGTTTCATGTTGAATCATTTTGGTAAAATTGGGAAAACTTCTCCCTCCCGTTTCCCTTTGATTTTGTGACTCACTTGGCAGACAGCGATTTTTTGAGTTATCGCACCATTGTTTTGGTTTTGTTTATGTTTGTGCTCAATAAACAATTTGATTGGTCGTTTGGCATTGTTTCACCTCAATCATTTCTGAGGGGATTTCGAGCTTTCCGTGACCTCCTCCACTACCCAGGGTACCTTGCTGGTCAGGTCGTGACGTTATGTTGAAGCATATAAAATACAGGCGATTAGAGACAGCCAACATGGCTTCATCAAGGGCAAATTGTGCCTGATGAATCTAGTGACCTTCAACAATGGAGGGACTGCATCAGTGGACAAGGGAAGAGCAACTGATGTTTTCTGCCTGGACTTCTCTAAGGCCTTTGACATGGTTCCCCACAACACCCTTCTCTCTAAATTGGAGAGATAAGAATTTGCGGGATGGAGTGTTCAGTGGATAAGGATTTGGCTAGAGGGTCACATTCAAAAACTCATTGAGTCAATGGCTTGATGTCCAAGTGGAAACCAGTGGTGTCCCTCCAGTGTCTGCACTGGCACCAGTATTATTTAATAACTTCAATCGATAGCATACACAGTGGGATTGAGTGCATCCTCAGAAAGTTTGCAGATGACACCAAACTTAAGGGAAGGTATGCCAGACAGAGGGACCTGGACAGGCTGGAGGAGTGGGCCCGTGCAAACCTCATGAAGTTCAACAAGGTCAAGTGCAATGTCCTGCACTTGGGCAGGGACAATCCCTAATATCAATACAGAGTGAGTGATGAATGATTGAGAGCAGCCCTGCCAAGAAGGACTTGAGGATACTGGTGGATCAAAAATTGGATATGACCCAACAATGTGCACTTGCAGCCCTGTGCTGCATCAAAATAAGTGTGGCCAGCAGGTGGAGGGAGGTGATTCTGCCCCTCTACTCCGCTCTGGTGAGACCCCACTTGGAGAAATCCATCCAACTCTGGGATCCCCAGAACAAGAAAGACATGGACCTGTTACAACAGGTCTCCAGGATGGCCACGGAAATGATCAGAGAGCACGAACACCTCTGCTATGAAGAAAGTTTGAGGGAGTTAGTGTTCAGCCTTCATAAGAGAAGGCTCTGGAATGACCATGTTGTGGTCTTTCAATATATAAAGGGGGTTATAAGAAAGATGGTGACTTTTTCCAAGACCTGTAACGACAGGACAAGGGGCAACAGTTTTAAATTAAAAAGGATAGATTTAGATTGGACATAAGGAAGAAATTTTTTACAATTATTGTGGTGAGACACTGGAATAGGTTGCCCAGAGGCATTGCGGAAGCCCGATCATTGGATGTGTTCAAATTCAGGTTGGACAGCGCTTTGAGCAGCCTGATCTAGTGAAGGACGTCCCTGCCAATGGCAGGGGCATTGAACTAGATGTTCTTTGAAGGTCCCTTCCACCCAAACCTTTCTATGATTGCTGAAACTCTAATTTGGCTAATTCTCTCTGAAAAGTCACAAGTATACATGCTTAGCCTAAGTCCAAGTCCCAGTGAAAAACTTATCTATTTCCCACATGTCCCAAAGTCTTTTGTCTCCCCAGTGGATATCAGTTTCTTGGAGAATGCTTGCTTTGAAATATAATCTATTTTTATAGCCACAAAAAAACAGGGACTCCCATCATTTGCAATTCTCAATATCTTTAGTTAATTATTCTTAAAACAAATTATTTTCTCCACAAGAAAAACATAGGAAGCAAATGAACACTCGCTAACTCTCGCTGTTCTTTTTCAAAGTCAAACAATATATGTAAAACTTTGTCTGTAAAAGGGTTTTGTGCTGTAGTGGAAGATAGGAAAAACCTTCAGTCTAATATTATGTCATTTAAAAAAGAAATCCATAAAAAGATTTAAATGAGATGAAGCACAGCTGCTTCAGATTTTTACAGCAAACTCAGAGATAAAAGAATGTGAGCATCTGAAGGTTTAAATTGTCTCAAGTCATGCTAAAAAAAACAGTTAAACTAGGGACTAGACGTGGCTTCTCTATGAAATACTAATACTTGACTTTTAAAATTTGCAAGGCTTCTTTCTGTTTCCATACACACAATCTGTCATAGAATTGAGCAATTTGGCTAGACTCCTGGATTCCCCAGGTGGAACAATGCAGAAAAGAATAAATTAAAGAATTATGCAAGTGTTATTTTCTAAAGTAGATCTTTTTATTTACTAATAAGGACTTCTTGTAAACATTCCGTGGGGTGAGGAAGATAAGGACTCTTTGTAGTGAAGCTACTTAATTAAAAGCAAAAATTCAACTTTCAAAAATCTTTATCTATGAGGGAAAATTGTATTAATCCCAGACCTATGTGTTGGATATGACTTCTTTTTCTGTAATGGGATGAAAGATAGAACAGAGGATCTGTGCCTAAAGCCCAGTTAAAAATCAAAGATAAAAAAAAGCACACATAAAAAAATCCATATCCCACTCAGATCCATCTGTAATAGGCTCTGCACACACTCATTTATAATACAGGAGGATTTGTTTGACTTCCTAAAAGTAATGTTCTTTGCAGCTCTCTGTAGGTGTACTTGTAAATATTCTGATACCTCCTCTAAAATTATCTTTCTGCAACCAGTATTCTTATCTGTATATCCTCTGAAGATGACCACTAGACACACCCAAAGGCTTGTCTCTGCTCATTTGTGTGTATATTTATTTACACAGATATACATTCATATATTACCTCATCAATGAGAGTCAAATAGTTTTGGTCCTATGTAAATTTGCCCCATTCTCTGGAAATAAGTGATTTATCTATGTAGGAGTATTTTCTGAAAACATAGGTAAGACCACCTGACAAACCATGCACAAATGTAGAAAAAAAACCACGGCATTTTACCATGGATATTCTTGAGACAGAATAATTTCTTACTGAAAAGTAATGAGTCAAAGAGTTTAGTTATATACATTTGTATATTTACCATCAATTTTTGTGTTATATATATTGAATATACAGTGTTTCCATGAGTTTGAGGTTAGGAATGGGAACACAGAAGAACTGAAAGGAATCAAGCCAAAGACAAAAATCTGTTGGTCACAGCCCTCATGGTCAGGTTGGGAAGCCTTCATCCAAGTGTTCTCTGCACTGTCACTCAAAGCTGTGATATCTCTTCAGTTATCAGCCTTCAAAGTACTTCTGTTTTCTTACACTCACCTGGGTAAATGCAGTAGCTTAAGGAGTAGGCTTGAGGGAGGCCATGTCTACAGAAAGGTTCATTTAATAAAATGCAGACATAAAATGCAGCTATGTGTCCAGATCATCCCTGGACTGTCACATACATACTCCACATGCACATACATACTCCACATGCACATACATTGACTTCTTACTACCTTCTCTAACACCTCCCTGCTACAGTCTGTGCATGTCCCTCCCAGTTCCAGGCAGACATATAGGGAAATTTAGTCATCCTTTTTTAAGGCCACACTATTTTTTTGTAGATCTTCCTGTGGAAAAGGATTAGGTAGCCAGAACTGCTAGGAGTATTGCTGGAAGAAAAATAAGGGATATATGATTCATAATATGACAATCCAGCTAGCACTGTTGTCAATAAACTGAGAAACTGTGGGCAAATTAACAAGATCTTTCCTCCATGTAGGATGAAAACTAATTTCCTGTTTCAATTTCTCTCACACATGTTTCTAGATATCCAGAAGGCTGTAGGTAACCTTCAGCTGCAGCAGACACCTTTTCAACGTAGGCTTCCTCTTGTTCATTATCTATTTGTTTTCAATACACTTTTTAGTAAACCCAGCCTGGAGTAACTGTTTCTGTGAGATGCTTTTGATAATGACTTTATGGAGATGCTGAAGTAGGTTGAGATTCAGCTAAGACCTAGTACGGGTACTTACTCATAGAGGTACTATTTCTTAAGTTTTTTCTTGTTCTTTAGATACAGGCAGATAAAACCATAGAAAAAGTGAAGATACAGAGAAAGCGATCTGAGTCTTAACAGAGCTAGACTGTAACAGGGAAGCCCATGTACAGCTGAAAGCAAAATTTGGCTAGGAAATTTCACTGAAACAGTCACAGAGCACAAGATTTGAATGCTGGTTATGACCCACTGGCTATACTAAAATGAATAGAAATAGGCACATTCTTTAAATTGCTGCTATGCTCATTTATATCCTGCAATTTCATTCCTTTTCTCCCTCTCCCCATATTTTCAAAATCTGATTGAAGTTAAGACTTCAGCGATGCCACTGAGAAGATTAAAGTAGAAGAAAAATAACATTTTAGTAGCATAAAAATTTTCATTTTATTATGAAACCAGACAAGTGACTTACATAGTAAAAATAAAACAGAGGTCTAACCAAAATTACTTTTACTTAATCTTCATGTAGCAAATGACAATATATTAAACGACTTTGAGTTATGAAGAAGAATATTAATATTATACTCAAGCAACCCAGTAGACTCAGCTGTAGTCACACCTATATGGATAAAAACATAGCTTCAAACAAGTGTACCTGAGTACAGAATTCAGCCCTTAACAGACAACATTGTTTAGTAAATCACATTCAAGTTACATATATGTAATTTAAGCCATCACTGCATATTAAAAGGCACTGCCCACCCAATATCTTCAAAATATGGTTCAAAGGTGACAGGCAGCCTAAGTGAGCAGTTTTATCTACAGATATAATTTAAGTCACTTTGTGCTGCTCATTCCACATTTTTATAGTGGTCCCAGAGTTGTTATATGGAAGACTCTAATTGAAAGTCAGAAAAATTAAACAGAATTGAAAGATAGTACTAGAACATTTTTATTTCTGCTCCCTTCTGGCAACTGGTAGATAGTTTGACTAAACTAAAAATCGTTGACATTCTAGACTCTCTCTACAGTAAGACGGAAAATGTTTTCTCAAAGTAGAACAGCTCTAGCAGATCTTAAAATGGTCTTCAGACTGCCTACTCAAGTATCTGCCATAATATTGTGAGTAAAACTGTTATTATTTCCTCCATTACAAAGAAAGACAATGAATGTTTTTACACCAGCCTGGGCTCCGTCTGGGTCCCCTCCTGTCCTGAAAAGGACATCCATATTCAGGGCTTAAGCATATATAATCAACTTCCTCCTTCCAGCTACCAATCTACAGGTGGCATGAAACTGCACACAAACACACATGAACTCCTGGCTGCTTCTTTCCTGATGGTGTTTGTCCTTCACCACCTATGAATCCCTGCAATCTTATATAATCCTTTAAAAGGCTCTTCTTGATGTCAGACCCTGAAGCTGATCTCAGCCACACCTCAACAGTAAAACAAAGATTAAAAAATTTTAACAGGTGGGCAGGAATATGAAGACAGGAAGAAAAATGGCTCTGCTTCTTTCTTGTTCTAAATGGGTCTCAAGACCCGTTGCATCTTGAAGATGATGCAACTATTTCCCATGACAAGTAGGAGGGAGTCACATTTAAAATTAGTCATTGGGTCATATTTTTTGTTTGTTTTTAAGCTTAGACCTCTGTATCAGCCAATATCATCACAGAAACATTCTTGCTCTTATGTGGGATATACCAGAAAAATTCTCAGCACAAGAGAGTAAAAATTCTTTTGTTGCAGGCACTTTATCTTTCCTGTTTTTTTTTTTTTTATTAAGACTTGGTGTGCGTGCACATCACACAAATACAGCTTTTTTTGAATTTGAGTGGGGAAGATTTAACATATACAAATGCAATCAGGGCCATTCTTTTCCCTTCTTTTGAAGGAAGAAAATGATGGGAAGAACACTTAAGATTTTTTGAAATAGAGAGTACTAGGGGCTAGTAGAAGCCACTAAAATTCCAAATCACAATTATGAATATGTTATTTAGGTATTTGATGTCCTGATCACACTATTACTGTTTTTAATCTTTCCTTTTCTATTGGAAGGATTGTGTCATAATTCAGACACCAGAAAGCAGAGGTTTTGAACTGTGGGACCATTCTGAAAAAATTAAAAACTTAGTGACTATCTGTAACATTAAGGAGCTGAAGAGCACTCATGGAACAAAGTAGTCTACAGACTTCTCTATGAATTGAAAAAAATTACCTGTGTTTACTACAAATTGGAATGAAAAAAAAATCAAATAACCGAGGCTGGAAGGGAACTCTGGAGAACTTTTAGTCCACCCCTCCCTCGATCAAAGCAGGATCAGCTACAGCAGGTTGCTCATGGCATTCCCCAGTCAAAAGAAATGCCAATGCCTCTTTGAGCAACCTGTTCTAGTGATCAATCACCTTCACGGGAGAAAAGTGTTTTCTTACCTTGGAATTTTCTGTACTTTGGTTTGTGCCCATTGCCTCTTGTCCTTCACTGGCAACCACTGAGTAGAGTGTTTTCTTTACACTCTCCCATCAGATATTTGTACACATTTATAAGATCCCCTCTGAGCCGCCTTCTCTTCAAGCTAAACAATCTCACTTCTGTCAGACTTTCATATGATAGATGCTCCAGTCTCTTAATCATCTTCATGGTCCTTCACTGGACTAGCTCCTGTATGTCCAGGTCTTTCTTAAATCATTTCATAGAATCATTTAGGTTGGAAAAGACCCTTAAGGTCATCGAGTCCAACTGTTCTTGTACTAGAGGCTCCAGAAAAGAACACAGCACTGCAGATATGGCCTCACTATTGCTGCACAGAGGGCAAGGATCACATCTCTTGTCCTACTGGCAACTCTTTTCCCATTGCAGCACAAAATGCTTTTGGCCTTCTATTGCTGCAAGGGCAAAGTGGTGGTTAGTGTTCAACTTGTGGTCCACCAGGACCCCCAGGTCCTTGCCTCCAAAGTTCCTTTCCAGTCAGTCAGACTCCAACGTCTACCTTCATATGAAGTCCCTCTTGACCAGTGCAAGAATTCACGCTTCCCTTTGTTGACCATCATGGGGTTCTGTTAGGGGTTTGTGTGGTGCGGTTTTCTTTCGTGGCAGGGGAGGGGGACTGCACAGATGGCTCCTTTAAGAAGCTGCTAGAACGTCCCCAGCACCAAAATGTCGGACCTGCCTCTGGGAGGGGAGTGACGGTGGTAGCGCCTCTGGGAAAACTTATTTAAGAAGGGGAAACAGCAGTGTGGGGTTTGGGAAACGTGAGAGGAACATCTCTGCTGATACTGGAGTCAGTGAAGAAGGAGGGGGCGCCTGAGTAGGCTGATGGCCCTGCAGCCCATGGTGAGATGTCAGGCTGTCCCTCTGCAGCCCATGGAGGTGAACGGTGGAGCGGAGGCTCTCGAAGATGGCCGTAACTCCATGGTAAAAACTACACTGAAGCAGTGTGAGACTGGAGAGCAGCCCACGGAAAGGATCCATGCCAGGGAAGTTCGGGAAGAACTGAATCCCACGGAAAGGACCCGCACCAGGGAAGCTTGTGAGGAACTGCAGCCCACGGAAAGGAACCACGTTGGAGNTTCCCCCTGAGGAAAGAAGCAGCAGCGACAATGTGTGGCGAGCTGACTCAACCCCCATCCCCTTTTGTCCTGCGCCGCCAGGGGAAGGAGGTAGAAAGCACCGGGAATGGAGTTGAGCTGGGAAGGCGGGAGGGGTGGGGGGAGGTGTTGTGATATTTGGTTTCCCTTCCTAATACCCTTGTGTTTTGTTTTTGATTTGATTTGTAGTAAATTCAATTGATTTTGTTTCTTCCCCAAGTTGAGCCTGTCTTTTGCCCGTGACCATAAGTGGAGAGTGATCCCTCCCAGTCCTTGTCTGGACCCATGAGCCTGCCTTTGTATTTTCTCCTCATCCCAACGTGGCCAGGTGCAGGGGTGGGGGGGGTGAGTGAGAGGCTTCGTGGTGCTTTGTTACCGACTGAGCTGAAACCACGACAGGTTCCTGTCTACTATTTCTCCAGCCTGCTGAGGTCCCTCTGTGAGACCTGTGGGGGCAAAACCATCTGCAGTTAACAGCCAGCCTCTCAGGATTTGTATTATCTGTAAACTTTCTCACAGTGCACTCCATCCCATCATCCAGGTCATTAACTAAGATATTAAGCAGCACTGAACTCAATATAAACCCCTGGTGTACTTTTCATGTGACTGGTCTCCAGCTGGACTTCATTCAATTAAAAATTGCCCTTTGGTCCTGGAAGTTCAGCCAGTTTTCAGTCCACTTACTTACTTACACTCTACTCATCTAACCTGTACTTCATCAGCTTGTCTATGAAGATGTTATGGAAGACACTGTTGAAAGCCTTACTAAAGTAAAGATAAGCAACATCCACTGCTCCACTGTCATCCACCACTAACATTTGCTTTCTTCCAGTACTCATCTCATGATACTGAACTCCACAATATTATGGGCACTGCTGCCAAGGG
Source organism: Pandion haliaetus (assembly GCA_013401275.1). Classification (NCBI taxonomy): domain Eukaryota; kingdom Metazoa; phylum Chordata; class Aves; order Accipitriformes; family Pandionidae; genus Pandion; species Pandion haliaetus. The sequence goes on along the minus strand of VYZV01039861.1, from coordinate 5,941 downwards.
TCCCCCATTATTTCCTCAAAGTAAAGGAAATGCAAGTGATTTCTGCATCTGTTCACTGCCCCTGATTGCTGTGCTCTCATTTCATTGGCGGTATGGACCAAGTTTTAGCCCTACAATTTTCAGCCTCAGGCAATCTGAATGTATTTGAATCGGAAAAAATGCAGTACAGCATTCATATTAAATTTGGTCGCTATAGTAGTATCAAAAGTATTAAATAATTTTTATTTATCAAATTGGTACATACAGACTAGAATAGGTGGTTTCTGTTTTGCAGACTGAAAGTGCAAAAAAATACATTTCCTCCATATTGAGGGAATACTTTTGATAGGCTTTCAATATTAACTTTTGTGTCTGCAATTGTTCTAGTTGTGTCATAGAAACTCAGTTAAGAAAAAACAGTTGGGATCAGCAGTTTTGGACAATTTCGGTATAGGTCTCAAAGTTGGATAAAGTCATCACCCAGAGCAGTCAAAGACTGTGTCAAAACAACAGCCTAACAATGAAGGATATCACAAAGTTGGAAGAAAATACAGAAGCAAATAGTTCACAAATTGCAAGGTTCTTTGTCATGAACACAGGTAAAGGTGAGACTGAAAGCCAGGAAACTAAAAAAGCTAGGTGGAGTCCAGACTGAACAGTATAGGCCTAGAGCTAGGATCACAAGAAACTGGATATGGTCAGCCAGATGGATCCAAGCTTTTTCTGTATATAAAGGAAACTAAAGAGGAAGAAAAGGAGGGTCTTTACAAGAATAGCATCAGAAATCACTTAGCGTTTATTATAGAATAGGTACTGCACAACAGTTACGTAGGATTTTGTATCCTAGCAGAGCAAACAAGAGCAATTCACCTTTAGAATAAAGTCAGAAGCTACAGCTGACAAATGGGTCCATCTAGCCTTCTGATTTTGTAGGAAGTGAACCACAAGAGTTAGGGGATACTGCTAAATGTAATTTGCTATGTGGCATATTACAGGGTAAATTCATGGTGATGTTGCATGTGTCTCCCTTTTTATCCTTTGCTGAATCTGTATTATACAGGGAGAATAAATAGTATTCCTTCTTTTATTGCTTCCTCTACCCCATCTCTCTTCTTTCTAAAGAAGAAGGAATAGACTCAGCCATTGTCAGAAAAATCGAATGCCAGGAAACACCTATTTAAAGCTTTTCAGTCTTTTGTGAACTGGAATACCTTTAAAATTTCTACACAAAATAGCTGGGTGAACAGTTTGTTAAAAATGGAATGTTTCTCCTTATTTATACTCGAAAGGCTCTTCATGTCATTTAACTAATTTCTGTCATACCACAGCTTGCTCTTTAATTATGAAGAATGCAATAATCGTTTGGGATCACGTAGAACTGATTTGTTCAATTTGGATATCCTGACATTTCATTTTTAATGTGGGTGAGAACAGGAAAAAAAAGAGTAAAGAAAGATTTAATTCTCTGCTTCAGGTTTGATAGTTGACACAAATAACCATTTTATCTCAATTTTAAAGATAAATGGTTCTTACCTGAAACTAAGAGTTCTTTTGTTACATTTGCACTTAATCAATTACAGTCTTTAATATTCATATCTTGTTGACATTGTGAATGCTAAAATAGAAAACATTATTTCAACCTAGTGTGCAAGACAGCATTTTGACAAGAATGCAAAACACTCAGAATTTTTAAGTTTGCATAGTTTGAAGAAATGCTTCAGAAGCCTGTGTGGCAGGGATTACCTGGAAACTAGAGAAATTAGTTTGGAAATATTAACTTCATAGCTGTGTGTCTTCTCTTTATAGGGATTTGTTTAAAATCCACTGAAGTCAAGGGCAATGATTTGATTTCATTGGTGAATAACTTCATAGGCCAAAAGACAAGGCTCATAAAGAGAATATTCTTATTGAATTTCTTTGCATTTCTTAAATTTTAATATGTGTGTTATTTGATAGGTTTAATAATTTAACATCTTCTGGACTTCTGGGCATTTACTGTTAGAAACCAGCCTAAACACATAACTAGAAAGTGACTATATGCCTAGAATTGTGTGTTGACACAGAATTTACACACAACTCCATGGGGACTGAGACACATGTAATTGTAGGAAGGTATTCCTTTTTGGTGCACTAATTAGTTTATTCTAACTTTTCTTGTAGATTCAGTATCTAATATGGGCAACAAATTTATAGCAATGAAAATTTCATCCAGAAGAACTGTGTGTGAATGGAGAAGGATGACTGGTGCTATTACGCGTTTCTGTTCTGCACTGCAGGCTGTGCTGCACTTCATAACAAATGAATGGGCCTGCAACCAGCTTCCACCTGCATCATCTGACAGTATTAATGTTTTCGGTTGTTTTATGTTCCCCAAGTTGATGATATATGAATGTGGATAAGAGGCATTCTAAACTACAGAAAGCAGGTCCAGAATATTATTGATGTTGCTGATGATAAATCTGGAGGCATAGAAAGCTGTAAAGTAATTTTTAAAGAGAATGAAATGCTGTGATCCACGACCATTTCCCTAACTACTGAGCTATTTACAAAGCCTTTGGGAAAGAGGCTAATCATCTTTAAAACCTCAAATCAGTTATCTATGCTAAGTCCATAATGACATACTGGATTGTTACCTCTGGAAGCGAGTAAGCTGTCTCAAAAACTTTCAAAGATAGACAAATAGGGAGCTATTTTGTGTTTTCAAAGCAATCTCTATTTGATGAGAAACCAATATTGTATAAATACATAAAATGCAAGAAGTTCCTCAAGGTCTGTTCATAGTTACATGGGTGATTGACAGTGACCCATTAAAGCTGGTGGCAAAACCACGATTGACTTACCTAGGACCGTGTTTTGTGTGAAAGAATAATTATGCAGGCATCATTAGTCATAGGACATTGTACTGTACTGTTTAATAAGTCCTAACTGAAAGGTGCAGAAGTTTTCAATTCAGCTTCACACAACTGAAGACCTGATTGAGTGAGTCAGTTCAGCACTGACACCTACAGTGCAATCAGATTTTCTTCTCTGGTGGTCCTTCCAAATTCTTTGTAGTTCGATCCAATATTTCTTCAAATCACTTCTGTTACTTGCCAGTCAAATATTAAGTAGTGCTCATGTTAATGACTGTTCAGATTTCTATGCAATTGAGAAATTGTTTTCATTCAGATCTATTTTTACTAACCGTATTATTTTGTTGGTTTTGGCTTGGTTTCTTTTCTATTGAAGGGAAGAAATATTCACCAGTTGTGCCAAGAAAAAAATAACACAGCACCATCTCTTTGACTAGTCTGTGCAGAATAAGCATAGAAAGAAACTCCACTAAATAGCATACCCTAAAATTCATAGTTTCTCTCTCTCCCTCCTCTTCTCACCCCCAACACTGTGGTCTATCTTTCTGATGTGGAGAGAAATGCAGTTGTTTTTAAAGCAGAATGTAAAATGACTTTCAAATAAATATGCCTTTCTGAACAGTCCCACAGGTTAGTCAAGTGTATAAGCATTCAATCCTATTACAGCTACTCTGCAGAGATTACTAATAAGCTTTCTGTGCATATGTTCAGCACCAATGCAGAAAGATAATTTAAATGAATGTAAGCTATGCACATAGCTTTTGCATACAATGCTGCAGTCTATTTTATTTAAAAGGAAGGAAACATTCAGAGAGGTACTTCTCTTAATTCAGCATATTGTTGATCTGTGTTTACAGCTACTAGTCTCTACATAATTTTAGTCATGGGAAAAACAGATGGCGGTATTAAAAAAAAAGGATTTGAAGTGCTTTCTTAAAAAAGAATGAAATCATACTGCTCTTTAAAGGACAAGTTCACCACAGACAGTAGACATTTTTTTTTCCTTACTGCTAAAAGAGATTGCATGCCTATTTTGATGTATATTAATGGTGTAGATTTTTTTGAGTACTAACAGTACCTTTGTGCTAACCTCCAAAAGATTTCATTTTGATTTGAGACTGAGACCATGAATAACAGAGCCTAAAACTGATGCCACTTTGGCTATACAAATGATACCACAAGTAGTACATAAGAAGACTCTTGCCCTTTAGGAAGGTGTTGTTAGCTGTAGCTACCTGTCAATGGCATGTTAAACAAGCACTGGATAATATACTGTGAGTGCTTTAGTGTAAGTAGACAATGTGTGTGTTATTGGCCCTGAATAGTCATTGTGTGTCTATATGTACACATTAGTTGGATTTCACTTAAGATGGAAGTATTATTTTTGGAGGCATTTTTTAGATCAGTTGTCTCCAAACTTTTTTTGAGAGCATGCCCCTATCAGTGAAAAAGTTTTGAGCATGCTCCCTCCTTGTATGTATATTCACTTACTTATAAATATGATGATTTCATACTAAGATTAACTCATACCTCAAGGCACAACATACACTTAGGGTGAGGTTCATCCTTAATGATAGCAGATGGAAATCCATGCTTCAAACAGTCTTCTTGATAATTTTAAAGGTTTTTTGGTGACTTTAGGTGAGAGACTGAATTGGCCTCTGGAGCCATTTCTCTCAAGGATTGTTAAGCAAGATACGCATCTGGCTGATAAGGCCACTGATGCAACCAGGAGAGGAGATCTGAACTGTCATCTGGAGCTGTTTGTCTCAAAGTTTGTTTGTTGTGAGAGATTGAACTGTGAACTGTTTCCATTTGTCTCTGGGATGGCTTGTCAGGCAGGGTGCTTCTCTGGCTGATAAGGCCATTGAGGCATCCAGGGAGGAGACCGGGCTGGAGCCAGCGAAGCATGCAGGAACGGGGAGACTACCATTGTCTGGAGTCTTTGAGATAACTACTGTTTTCCTGGTGCTGATCACGCGAAGGTCGCGTGATCAACGAAACCTGCAGTGCATGAACAGTACGTATGTGCATGTATCGGACTATGCCCTATAAAAAAACGTGGAGACAAGCCGTGGAGGCGCACCCCCATCACCAAAGAACTGAAGACTGAGGACCAACAAGACGCCGCTGGATCCATGGTGGTGACTATCCTTGCAACTCGTACCCAACTGCTTGCTTGATTTCTGCCTTTTTCTTCCATTCTATCCTATCGCCACTATTTTCTACTTTTGACACTTTTGATAATAAACACTCTTTTAGGTATACGGTATTTGACCTTGTTTGTGTCTTAATCTCACTCTTGGGATCATATCAAAACCTTCCCTGACATTGGATTGGGACACTTGTCAGATCTGACTAGATCGTCTCTATTTTTCCCTCATAATGTAGCTGACAAGGAGCTTGTACTAGAAGCAGAAGTGTCAGTTCTGCCATCTTCTTCTTCTTCTTCACATGTACTCACCTTATTAGCATTATCTTCAATCTATGTCTTGTTTGCAGGAATCTTTTTAAGGCACGTGTCTGTTTTGTGAGGGTAAACGTAGTTAAAACTAGACAATATAATACATAAATCCACTTTACTGGGCACACACAAATTGCAATTCGGTGAAAATGAGTGAATGAGTGAAGGCACCACTGTGAACCCCTCTGAATTGTGAAGAGTCTTCCCCCATGATGCCTCACCTACCATATGTGATGCAAGACCATCTGACATATGGACAAAGTGAGGGCACCAGTGACAATCTGTATATTAAATATAAGTAAAGCTTAATTTTGTTCTCAATTTTTAGATAAAAAATATGCATAGAAGTTATAATAATTTTTTCATGCACCCCAATGGATTGTCTTACCCATCTCCTAGGGAATGCACACCTGAATTTGGAAACCACTGTTTTATGTTCTATATGTCAATATACTTATAGTGAGTTATGGGGGGGAGGGTTGTGTGAAGGAAAAAGAAGCAATAGTATCCAAAAAAACCTGCAGGATTCTGATTAATTTAGATTCTCTGACAACATGACAACAGAAGGTCTTCCCTGCTTGAAAAATCCCACCATAAAGCTTAATCTGTGTGTGCCAGTGTGAGAGACTGAATTGGCCCCCGGAGC
>VYZV01039860.1:0-67139 GCA_013401275.1 Pandion haliaetus | reverse complement strand
CCCCCCCGCATCTCCCCGGGGTCGTCCTGAGCAGTGACGGCAGCGGGTCATTTAGTGACCCGAGAGGAACCAGCGCGGCTAATCAAGGCGATGCCCGGGACATGTTACTTTCCCTAAAAAACCCCAACCCCAAACCTGTGTTACTTCAGAGTGTTTTCCTGTCTGCGACCGAAATTCACCTCCGTAACATATATTTTGCCTTGACGTTCTGCGCCCCATTTTAACTAGGCGTCTCGGGGGGATTTGTGCTTTCTTGAATTGCAACTGAGAAGGCTGCAGCAGAGGGACGCTGCTGAAGAACACCTTCCCCACCACCTTTCTGTCGCCTGTTTTGATCCGAGGAAAACGAAGTTGGTGAGATACTTGCCGTTCTGGGCAAAAAAGCCCTGGCTTTTGAAATAACGCGATGATAGCGAACATGCGTGGTCAAAGAAGAGTGTGCCTCAGGATCAGAGATGCAAACTGAGACGTGGCAGTGGGCCCTCCTCCTTCGCCCTGTTCGCAAAAAGAAAACTCCGCGGTACAATTGCATCACTCCGATTCACAGAGTACCTTTATTCACCGTGATTCAAGAAAACTTTGAACTCTCCCTGATAGCTTTGCGGAGAACTTTTATTACTGGGAAGTGTTTTATAGAGGATATTATTTACTCAGGAGTGAAAATCTGTTGCCTGAAGTTGTATGGTATTGTTTCTTTCAAAACAGTGTATTCGCTTAGTTTTTACTTGAATACCAGCCTTCACATAGATACCTAGTGCTCTTGGTATGAGAACGCCAAGACATTTCTAGCTCATTTACTACAATAAGTAGGTAAGAAGCCATTGGCATATACATATTTATATTAATTCAGATACTAATCACTTATATGGAAATGTTTGGTTTGGGAAGGCAGAAGCACCTCTCCAGAGATTTTTAATAAGAAAATATGATAATGCCTTTTATCCACTTTGGTGACTTTTTAAGTTTAAACTTGTTCGCTAAGAATAACACAAGTTCAAAAAGCTCTGTTAAAAAAACAAAAAAGAAACTTTGAAAACACATTGTTTGCATTTACTTAAAAGGCGAATTGCAACTCCAATCCTGTAAGATTTTGTAAACTTTTTTTTTTTCAGCTTCATATAAGAAAAGCTTTTACTTCATTTTAAAAGCTCTTTTGGCAAGCCTTTTCCGCAAAGTGAAAAGCACCGTAGCCACAAGGTTGAAGAGGAATTACTGGCCTGCTGCCTGTGTAGCAGCAGATTGCATATTCATGAGCCGCAGCTGCCGCGAAGGCCACCCCACGAAGGGTCGCCCCAGAGGAGAGCCAGCAGAGGGGAGCAGCCGCTGCTGGCAGGGCTGAGCCTTCCTCCCTGCAAGAGGATTAGGGAAGGAGTGTCCCGCACCCTCGGACCACCGCGCTTTTTGAACGCGCTCCTCCGTTCTGCCCCTCGCGCTCCCTCCCAGCCATCTGTCCTTGGCCTTCCTGCTTGCCCTCGCCTTCCCGTGCCTTCTCCTACAAGATTATCGTTACCACGCTCCTAACGTTCGGCTCATCTTTTCCTGCCATCTCTACGAACGAGCACACAGCTGCAGGAAGGCAGTTCAGCAGAAGCCCACATAGTACCAAGAATGAAGTAATATTTCCGCCCACTTCCACAACATTGTGATGTCACCCAGGCTTCAGCACCGTTGATAAGATGGAGCTACAAAACCACTGTGCATTGAATTAAATTTGGGTTGTTTTTAAAGGTCATTTAGTGCATGCTATTTAATTCAGTGTACGAATGACTTCTTGTGTTAAGCAAAATGTTACTTATACCTAGTACTCCTGGAAAAGAGGCATAAGGTAATCCTTATGCACACAGGAAAACGAGTTCTTCTAAAATTTAAGTCTTAGCCTTTCTAACTTGTTTCTTGTGAGACCATTTCTTGAGTGATATACTCAAGGTAATTACATTAAAAAAAAAAAATCTTGCATAGGATTTAGTTGGGATAATNTTTTTTTTTTTTTTTTTTCCGTAACCTCTGGGTTATTCATGGGGGCTTATCCACAGGATCCAACTCTAAGTAAAGAAAATTCCTTCAGAAACCTGTGGCCGGTTGGGGTTACCCATGTGCTCTAAGATGGTTCTGGCAGAGGTAGACAAACTCTGGAGCAGTACCTGGCTTTTGACTCACCAGAAAACTGTCACCCAGGCAGATCCAGGGTTGGCGTGTAACCTTTCCAGAGGCTTTCTGCAGAGACTCCAGAAAAGCCTGTCGTCAAATAACACTCTTTACTGTTCAGAACAGAATGGTGGAGGTAATAACTGTGTTATTTTACATGTCTTTCATTTTAGGATCTCCTGAGGCATGGAAGTAACTGTGACTAAAACCGGCAATGTCACGCCATTAAGATTGGTCTTAAGACTGGCGTTAACATTTTCTGATATTTCAACCTCAGACAACGTTTAGTGTTTCTTACCATAAAATTGCCTTTGTACTCAAAAATTCACCCCCTTCGTTCAGCCCTGTAGTCTTCAGATGTAACGGATTAATTTCTGTCAAACAAGTTTTATCTAGCTTAATTTTTCTGATTTGGTGTTTCTGATGCACAGGTCAAAAATGCAGGTTCTGGTGGGCAGAGGCAAAATACATTTTAATGTAAAATGAATGAGAGAAAGAAAGTAGTTTTCTTACCATTTTTTTTCCTTTTGTGCTCAGGACAAATACAAGTCTGGCTTTCTTCCTGGTTTCCTTCCATATAATTGTTCTTAATGACGGTAGTGGTGTGACAATTAGTTAGTAAGTAGGTTTTGGGGTTTTTTTAATCTTTTCTGAATAGATTGCTCAAGTGATACCATTCTGTACTTGCCAGGGTCTGTTCTACACTCTCTGTAACCTACCTTGCTTATGCTGCTTGTGCAGAATAAGGTTACTGGTTTATTATTAAATATGAATATTTATGTAAAAAACATATATATTTTCAAAAGCTTGTTTTCTCTAAGAATTGTACCTTTTTGAACAGAATGTCAGAAAAAGGCGGTGGAGTAAAACACTAGCCCATGTAATCCTGATCTAGCTGTCACACTCAAGAAGTGTATATATGAGTAATCTCAACGTGCAGGTGTACTCAAGTAAGGCAGGATATCTGAATTTGCATTGCTTTATAGAGTCTGTATTGAAGTTTGCTTAATTCCTATCAGGAATAACAAACTGTCTGTATGGAACCTCAGGAAGCTAGAATATTGTACACTGTTTCATAGGACAAGGATCAGGCATTTTCCATGCACTATTCCAAAATGTTAATCCTCAGCTTATGTGTTTCACCAATACACAAAGTCTGGTATCTTATCTAAGTATTGGAAATTAATTAAAAAACCTGAACTGTTGACTTGTGCTTTATAAAACTACTGATTTATTGAATATTGCATAAGGGGATGCTAGTGTACAGTAATTTTGTGGATTATAAATAGAGTAGTTGAAAAATATTGCACTCCCGCTACTCAAAGCTCTTCCGTAGAAAGATTATCTGCTAAACAGCCCTTAGATTGGCTTATCAGGACCGCCTTTGAAATTTGAGGTGTAAATCTTGTTGTTATATCAGAAAATATGCCTGTATTCAGGAAAGACTATACACATCCAATTAGTCTATTCTTACTCCCATTTCATTCAAAGGAAAAAATCCTTATTTTAATGCCTGGCTGTGGGATGACTTCCCCAAGTTAATAGTCTGCTCAGAAGTATTAGTAAGCATCACTATTAGATACCAAATCGGATGCTTTAAGATGGCCTTACGACCCAAGTATCTCCCAGGTAATACAGAAAGTTGGCATTTACACCGACTTTGCTGAGACTTCATCGCACCTGTTTCCACCAGGAGCCTGAGATCTACTCCTCCATGCACTTGTCCTGGTAACTGGTCTTTGTGGAGACTCCGAGGTGGAAGGTAACGACGCTGCCGGGGGGTGGGTGGTTGCTGCAACATACCCACAGACCGACTGTTTTAACCTCGGGGCTGGAATAAACACGTGTGCCCCAAGGGGGGGCGGGGGGGCCCCAAGGCACGCACTTTGTCTCATTGCGGATCTTAAGGGTTTCCTCATGCTCTCACCCCTGTGACACGAAGTGCCTCCTTGTGCCTTTGCCGGCTTGGCATGGAAGTTACGTGGTTCCCAGTACAGATGTTTTGCGTGGGGTGGAAGCAACCAGGATACAAGACCGCATCTTGTGTATCTTGTACCTGCTGTGTAAGTAATGCTCATTCCGGAGGTGCACGACTGTCAAGGAACATCTCTGAGGCACCACTGCATGTTGCTAATACGAGCACAAGCATATGCACAAGCATTGTACTGAAGACTTCTGTATATGATCCTTTCTCCCTGTATATATAAAAGGGAAAAAAAAAAAACCCCACTGGCAGAAACAAGTAGTCAGACCACTGGGGAAAAAACTATGTTTAGACTACAGAGCTAAAAAAGACAGAAGAATATCAAGTTCCTACAGAAACAGACAGTGGAGACATTTGCTTTTTAGGGTAGATGTACACTGTAGACTGTGGTATCGTGTAAAAATACCTGAGCTAGCTGTAAATGAGCTGTCTTAGGTACCAGAAACAATAGCGGGTGCTTTTAGGTTTTCTCCCTTGATTTATGCGTCCCATCAGCTGTGACTCAAGGGTAGCTCCAGTTCTCCAAGGTATTTCTACAGCAGCTGGAAATGGGCTGCGGTGCAGGTATGGCCTGCCCTGCTCTCATCCCGCTGCTCCCCTGTGCGCAGCTCTGCTCCCAGCTGCTTTTGGGGGTGAAGGCTCTGCAAGGCAGGCGCCAGCAGCCTCTTGGCTCCTTTGCATAACTTCACCAGCCCACAGCTTTTCATGCCTTGAGCTTTCTGCTTCCCTGCTCTCAGCCTTAGCATTGCTGTAATACAACTTCTGCGCTAATTTGGTTTTAATCACGTAAAGGCAATTTAAACAGCATTCACCCAGCACATAACTCACATTCAGTCCAACCTTGCAAAAATTTCCCCATGGGAAGTTGATTGATTTCATCTTCAGAATCACATGGAGCAAGTGAGCAGATAAATTGCCCACCTACTGATGAAGATAAAAGTCATCCCTTATTTAAACTATATCTCAAGTAATCTTATTTTTGTTTTTCCATTTTCTTATCCTAGAAATATAATACCATCTTTACTGCTATAAATGGAAGAAGCTCTGCTGTTCTTTCTTACATAGATATATGCTGATGTATTTTGTAATCTTATATACTTCATATCTATATTCAGTAACTGAGATTTCAAGATGCTTGCTGCTGTACATCCTGGTGTTAAACAGGCTTGAAGCTGCTTCTCAGAAAAGCTCAGCATGTAATGCCAGAATTATTGCAAACTAGGGGAGCAGAAGTGGTGTCTGACCGCACGTTGGATTGTTCACAGATTTCTAAGCAAATCCAGCCATGAAAGGATATCTGACACCCGACTATCTCACAGCCATGGTGAGCCTTCAACTCAGACATTTGATTGTATTTACAATTTTTTGCCTGCAATTGTTCTTCTTTTGGAACGCAGGGCAACAGCACTACATTAAGCGCACCCTCACAGGAGCGGTGGAATCTGTTGTTTAACGAGGGCTGTAATATTGCATGCATACATAAACTGGCTGTGGGTGATATGGCATTACTTAAACAAGAGACTTGCATAGCTGACACCTACTGTCATTTGTAACGAGGACAAATTATAGCACAGGTACATTTTCAGCAAGATGGCAGAGCACTCTTTCAGGTTTAGTTAATACAGTAGAAGACAGTACCTAGCTGGAGTAAAAAAATCAAACCCCCATATTCAGAGCGCTCCTTGTTTACCGTTCTGGTTTTCGATTCTTCAAACCGACTTGCGAGTATGCGGTCCGGTTGCACACTTGGAAAGTCTACCCAGGGCTGGTGATCCTTCAGACACCTCTCAGGCAGCACTGCTCAGTTGCATCTTCCCACAACAAAGCAGGAAGGCTTCCCGCTGATTTGGGGAGCGGTACCCCGCTGTCCCGCACCAGAGAACGGCAGCCGGTCGCCCACCAGCTCATGGCACTGCCTTGCCGCAGAGCAGCGAGCCCTTGCTGGGTGCTGCCCACCCCTCGGCGTGCTCCCTGACCCGAAAACAGGTTTGCTGCCCTGCAAGACGCTCAGCTGCCCTCCCTGGGGAGACGCCAACCCCGGCAGCGATGTGGGGAGCTGGGAGGGCTGGGGGGGGCTGCTGCTTTTTGGAGGCGGTGCCAGAAGTTTTGCACACCTTGGCCTGTGTAACAGACCCACCCGGCTCTTCGCAGCCGCCCGCTGCTTCCCAGCGTTTTGACGCCCGCTCCTGAGTAGGCAAAGCAGTGTCTGACTGCCACGCGTGCAGTGAGCCTCCTCTTTTTTGTGTGGTTTTTCGAGCCTAAAAATAAGGGGAGCTGTTACTCAGGAGCTGTTGGTGACTCCCTCAAGGGGAAAAAGCGACTGCTGTAGCTGTTGGTATGCTAACTTATATTTAGATTGTATTTTTGTTCAAAACCATAGAAAGTCTTGCAAGGCCTTTGCAGGCCCGAAGGCAATTTCATTACAGAGTGCTTTTCCTTTCTCTCTCTCCATCTGAAAGGAACACATTCAGATGACTTGTTCTGTCCATGCAGGTGAGAGACAGTTTCATTTATTCAACTTACTCCTCTCTTTTAATGCAGGAAAACACCGAGGCAAACTTTGCACAAACTAGAAAAACAAATCTGCTGCATACAAGTTTTTCCTTGTTTCCTCTATTATTTACCAAGGGAAGAAAAAAAAAAAACACCTTACCAACAGCAGTTACTCTGCATTTATCACAGTGACTAGTAGAAAGCATGTGATTCTTATGGTAAGCAGCAATTTACAGATGGCCAGGTGCAATCAACATATCTAATCTTATCATGCATTTGTTTTATTCGCAGCTGCAACAGTTGGTGTCAGTTAATAGGTTACCAACCATGAAGTATATGTATTTCCTTTTATCCTGCTTCGGGGCTACAGAGTGATTTGTAAACTGTCCTAGCTGTTGAATTTACATTTAATTTTTGTGTGTGTGGCTTTTTTGTTATTTAGGTTGTGCCACTTAGGAAGAAAATGAAAACATCTTTCAGAGAATCCATTTTATTTCCATTTGATCCACTTCTTTTGCTAGGGATTTAGAAACTTTTAAATCATGTGTTTGCTCTCTGGGTTTCTAATCTAAAGTAGAACACAAGTTATTTGTCAGGAACAAATTTTCGTTGTTTCTTTTTTTTAAGAATGATCTATCACTGATCAGGGCTCAGTTTTGCCTTTTTAGTTTCACCAGGTCATGTGGTGGATTCACTATCAGATTTTGATTCCAAATCAAATAATCAGACACAATCCGTTTAAGCTGAATTTTAAATAGTGGTCATAAAAAGTATTAAATTCTCTTCTTAGCTTTACAGCTCACACTGTGGACACTGGGATGTATAGATATCTATACAGCGTTACAACAACCACATAACTTCCAAAGATCTCCATATTCTGGTACAAAATTAAAGAGCCTGTTTAAGATAAATGTATTTAGTCCTTACCAATGAGTCTTTTCCAGTTTTTGTAATGGAGTGACAGTCTCAGTCGTGTCATTTTTTTGCTTTCACTTACATCAAGACCACTCTGTGTTAGATAAAGAGTGATATAGTAATAATCCTTCTACAACTTACATGCTTATATATATTTTGCTTACATGTATCTTTAAATCCGCTTCCCAGCAAAAGGAGTTTTAATAGTAAAGAGTACAGCTACTAGCACATGTCAATGTGTCTAAGTCAGTCAGGTGATCTTGAAAGTAATGGAGTTGCACGTGTTAGTGAGTTTAACAAAAAAGAGAAATAAAGAGAGAAGAATCTCAGACTTTGATCCTGGTTATGGTTTTAAAATGCATGACCAGCAGTGTCTTATCATTGGCACAGAGCAGCATATATGCATAGTAATTGGCAACTGTTAAATGTATGAATTTAATGGACCTGAACAAATAATTGCAGGGAATAATTTGCCTATTCAGATCAGCCCCTTTCTCTGCACACATTGTTTTGAGGTGGATTGCAATTCCCTCTTTTTATTCTGAATTACATTGTCACTTTTTAACACATTTTTTTTTGATCTGATACTTAATCCTAGTACTGTATTTGCACTGCTGTATAAACCACTGAAAATAAGATCTTTGTTTAAAAAGCCTGTTAGTAGTTCTTCATAGATTGAGAATCTAGGATGAAGGCTTTAAAACATTTTGTAATTTGATATAAATAATGACTGGATGCATGCCAAGATTTTGCACAAACTGGCCTTTTTTCTCCACTGGTCTAACTTTGAAGGCTCTGGTGTTCATGCCCCTTCTTATTGCTCATCGTATTATTGTAGTTGGGAATAATTCTCCAGGTAAGGCAAAAAAATTTTTCCAGATACATCTACATCAGTTACTCTGTCACTGGGGTGGGAGACAGGATTATCCAGATCGAGTAATACATTGTAAAAATGTATGACTTTATGGTAGGCAAATAAGGCCATAATAGCAATTTTTAAGCTTCCATCTTAGGAAGTTTTTGTTGTTGGAAAGTGAAGCTTCTGCCTTACCTGATTTACTTGCTAAATCTGAACTTAACTTTCACAGATTGAGTATCTGAATAGTTGTCAGCTTACGCTTGGTTACACATGCTAATTCCAGTCTAAAGCAGAAGTCACCAATGCATGTATGCACGTCTACCTATTGTAGTGTTTCATACTTCATGCTGAGTTCACTCACTGTCTGCACGGCGGAATGGGACGGGGCTGTATTTGGCCTCATGTCACTAGCTTGGGGCTTGACTCCTGGATGCACTGCCCTGGGGGCTCTGAACAGGGCACCTTTTGCAGCCTTTCATCCTGTTTTATTCATTCAAAAGGGGAAAAATGGGTGTAGTCCTGGTGGTTTTAAAGAAAACTCTCAAAGGCTGGGGGAAAAAAGCCTGAATCTTCTCTTTAGCGAAGCCTGCTCTTATCAGCAGCGAGGGCTAGAATGCGCTTTTCTTCTCTCCGGCTCTATCTCCAGTGCCCATCGATGTGATTTCAGTGTTGATACTAGTAACAGCTTTACTGCTGAGCAAAGCAAAGCAGACAGAAGCATAGGAGCAGTGTCCCATTTCGGTGCCGTGGCAGGGGGACGTTTAGGCAAACGCTGCTCTTCTCTGCCCAGGTCAGTCCGTGGAGCGGTAGATGCCAGGGAGAAGCTCGGGGCACCGGAGGTTTCCATCAGCCATGCACCAAAGGGAAACCAACTGCAAGAGTGCAGGAGCGCTATGACTCCCAGCCAGGTTGTTCCCCACTGGAGACTCACCGCTTCTCTGGGGGACAGGGCAAGATGTTGGGAGTCTCCCAATTCTCGTGATACCTGCTTGCTGACCAAGGCATGCATCTCAGCGTTTTTAACACTCAGGTCACGTTTTAACTTTTTTCTTCTTGTCCCAAAGCAAGGAGAGCGAGAACCTTTTGGCTGTTTGCCAAGCAAACGCTGAGCTTCAGGCACCATCACAGGTCTCTGGGCATCAGGATTCTACGCACTTGCTTATTATATTACTATTTTTGACTGCAGCGGTCTGAAGCCTTAGTAAAAAGTAATCCGCTGAAGGAAGATGTAGTCTTAGGAGGTGCAGGCTTCACACAATTTTCCTCAGAAACGTAGGTGAGTTGTTGAAATGAGTGCAACATTGGAGACGTGCTGCTCTCTGCCTCCCCACGCCGCTTCTAAGCGCAGGACAAACCACCAGGTACTGAAGTGCTTATCAACCCCTTCGTGTCTATCTATTCTTTTACTGCTTGAATGTGGGCAACTTTCTAATGTGAGACGATACTTCATAAGACCTCCTAATCTGATGTATTCTCTAGGGAGTGTTTTGTTTTGTTTTTACCTTTTGTAGTGCAGAGCATGGTCTGACTCCTAATATTGTGTAGTCAGTTCTCAAAGCCCATGCTCCATTGTAGCAGCAGCGGTGACCTTGAACTCACCTGGCTTTCCTGCGCCGTGAGACTTTTGACTTTTTTACTGTAGGTACACAGGGGTGTTTTGGCCCTGGGTGTTAATCAGTTCATAACTTACATTACTTAAATTCAGTAATCTTCTCAAGTCAATCTGAGGGCTTTCTGCAAATTTGCCAGTTTAGAACTTGAAATGGAATTGGATTGATTTTGCTTGTTAATGACTAAGCATACCATTATTTTAATAATGACAGTTCAGGCACCCAAGTAGTAATTATTCCTGACAGTCTACAGGTGAGCATATCCAGCTCAGAATACATTACTAAACATGTGTTCTGACAGACTTCAGAGCAAGCAAACACAACTGACTTTTTTTTTTTACCCTCACAGAGCATGATTTTCTATTAAGGACTATTTATTTGAAGTACAGCATTTAGATTTGAGGAGCAATCTTCTGCCTCTTGGCTTGGGGTGGAGGTTTATGAGGAGGGGTAAGAAAAGATCTTTCCCTCCTTAATCTATTAAGAGACACCTAGATTTTGAGCCTTAAAAAAAATGTTACCAGTCTCAGATGCTGCCTCTGAAGTAAACGGGCATGAACTTCACTTCCCATTCACAGCAAACCTGTTCAAGAGAGACTGTTCCTCCTGGACTCCGCACCATTTGTTGCCCAAGGTAGTGTCTAAGAGAAAAGGTGGCTCTCACTGGTCTATAAAATACAACAAACCTTACAGGTATCCCACAGCAGGGACTCTTCCGTTTGTGCTCCAGACTTCATGTTGTCAGCATAAGTCCTCTGCTGGAAATAGGCTCAGGCAGGAAAAGATGAGACAAGCCACCGGAGCCAGGAAATGACCTTCAGTTTTGGCCCTTACCCGGGTCTAAACCCGTGACGCACTGAAGGGACAGATCATAACTTTGGTACCTTTGGTACTATTAATAATAACAGAGTTTTCGGAACAAAATTAGATCAGAGCAGTAAAAAGAGATGTCTTCGATCCTCATCAGTTCAGGCAGTATAATGCACAGATGGAAGTCAATGGTAGATGGGACAAATACACTCTTGGCTTTACAAAAGGTGTATTGTGGCCGAGTAACTCAAAAGTTGCACTAGATAAGATAAAAAATTCTCTAGAGAAACAAAAAGAAGTATTTAGATGTCAGTTAAGTATATGATACAGTGCCGCATAGGAAATTATTAATTAAACTGGAGAAGATGGGGAACTTCATAGTGTTTGTGAGGTTAGTGAGGCATGGGGTCAGGGAGATCAGCTCTGAAAAGGGGAGGTTTGAGCTGGAGGGAAGCTCGTAGTGAAGTCGTGCAGGGATTGATCTCGGCGTTGTTTTTATTTAGTATTTTCATTAATGATTTGGAAGCACATTAGGGAAATACGCTCATAACACAAAGAGGCACAGCTAACAGAGTGGAGGATTGGGATAAAATACAAGGAGAACTGGACTACTGTATGAATGGGGCAGGAGAAATGGGATAAGGAAGTACAAAGTGCAAGTCCAAGCTGGTACAGGTTACCAGTAATCACTGTTACTGTGGGATAAGTAAGCAGTGGTTATAAATGACAAAGGCAGATGGAGCAGTCTGGATATACAAGTCTGTCACAGCAAGATTATCATCTATCAAGGTGCTGCAGCCACCAAAAGCCATAAATTTAATCAATTCATAAATCATAATGATTCTAAGATCAATTTAAGTTTTTTTCAATAGAGGTTGTGGAAACCATTAATACTGTTATACAAGGCCCTGGAAAGATACTAACGAAAAACCTTGGATACTTGTCATCCATTTTCAGGAAAGATGAATTCAGACTTGTATAGGTTTAGAGAATAGTTACTCTCCAAGGGAGTGGAGAAATCTGATGTATGTACGGAGGCTAAAAAAGATTGGCTTCTTTATTTTGGCAGACTAAAGGTGGCAAAGGGCTTGGACTTCTGCCTAATTAAAATAAACAGCAAAGAGGGAAAACAGCTCTAAAACAGCTAAGCTAAGAATGGGGTTATCAGAAGATTACATGGCTACAAAACAGCTATAAGCAAATTGAGAAGTAATTATTAAAACCAAAGTTCCATATGATGAAAGTATGTGGAGAGAGCAGGACTATTTAAAACACAATTTAAAATGTTGGCCAGCAGTCTTTAGACTGTATTAGTAAAGCATTTCTTTTATTTTAACCTTAAGCTTGGCATTCTTTAAAATTCTTTTTGCACGTATTTACTTAAAGTATACATTTTTAATGTGTAAGAAAAAAGATTTTTCTCTTGCCAGACAGTATGACAGTGTTCTTGGTATTGCAGCAGCCTTCAATGGTCAAGAAGTGCAAGTACAGGGAAACGCTGTAGCCCCAGGCTGGATCATGCTTCCTCGTACCCAAAGCTGCAAGAGGATGAAACACCATCAGTCATTCTGGAGGTGGAACGAGCAGAGCCTGGTGGGCTGCTCCTAATTTTCCAAAACATTGAATGCCAGACCTTAAACCCCAAACACATGTGAACTTCAGTATTTCAGAAATTCATAACTTGGTCACATTATGGCAAATTTTCACAGTGATGCAGTTCTTTAGGCTATCAGATTTCCAGTTCAACAAAGCAGCTTCCCAGCAGAGCTGCTTGTAAAATGTGGTGGTGCTGCTAATGCGGACAAGACCTATTCTTCCTTGGTCACAATATCAAAACGGACTTAACCAAAACTTTTCAATAAAATGCCATGTGTTAGCTAGATGTGTGCCATGAAACATTTCAGCCTAAGTAGTTTTAAGTTTTGCAATAATAAAATAAAGAAAAACAGTATCTCACAGTAAGAAAAGAGTTGTTCATTTGTAAGTATTGGAATCACTTTTAGACAGATTAAGATTCATTTCATAATACCATTCAGAAGCATTGGTATCACATTTTTATATGGATTATGGTTAATGTCATAATATGGTAAATATACACAATTTTGTTTATACTTTCACAGATGCACATTATATTTCAAACCTAGAATTTCGGCCTCTAATTCAGCATATTCAATTGCTTAAACTTATTACCAAATAAATACCAACCATACAGCAAACTCACTGACCAAAAACTTGCTCAAGGCCCATGGAGCTAAGAAGATCAAACCGGAAAACAAAAAGCCCTTTCCATTTTCAGATGTTCAAAGTCTTCCATCGGCAACCCCTGCCTCTCCGGGACCCCCGGGCTATGCGGATGTGCCAGGCCCCGCAGGACTGGGGCCACACTTGTAACCATCGTGTACCAGTCACTGGGGAATTAGTCCACTAATAGCAGAAACAAGATCACACGGTTTATGAATAATAAGATGGAGAAATGTGAATGAACTTTTAGGAAAACAGTTAACAGAGATCAGAGAAACCTCTTTCCAGAAAAGAGTTTTAAGATATATTTTAAGCATATGTCTAAACATGTTTAAATGATTTTTTTTTGTAAATTTGTGAACTGAGGCTTCTGTTACTTTTGAAGCCATTTAGTTCAGTTTTTAAGCTATTCCAGAAAGGAAAAGGGGATAAATTCAAGATGAATGGTAATTGCCTCTAATAGCTCAACTAGAAGAACTGGTTGAGCTTCATTTGCTGATTTTTTAAAAAATCATTCATTATATTGTTGTTTAGCATAACAGCTCTTCATAGTTACAGATAAGATCAGAGATACACTGCATTTTGTGCTGTGTCAAAACCACACAGAAACACAATTCCCATCCTCAGACTGCAGAGGAAAGGCACTCCTGCGCATAAAATCCTCGTCCTGTTAGGTCAATGGGAAAAGATAACAACCATCATCCTTTAGGTTTCAAAACAGAACTGCACATTTTTATTTCCCACAGAAAGAGATTTAAATTCTGCTTTCTTTTTGATTGAGCTATATTTGATTTACAGATAGAAGGATAAACAAGTAATTTTCAAGGGCCATATAAAACTACAGACATCATTAAATAGAATGATATTGAAAATTTAAAGCAAAGAGGTCTGTAAGCTGTGTGTGACTGGGAAGCACTTCCACACGGCTTGTGAAAGAGCTGTGGATTTAAATGCACATCTGCTAAGTGATGTGTGCTCGCTATGTACTTAACATAATTGTGTTAGAGGTCCTCTGAGTGGGTGAGAGTCCATCAGGCACGGTTTCCTGCTTCCCAACAGCAGATGCCGATGAAAAACAAAGCACGAGAAGCTAGCTAAGTCCAGGGTGGTATTTCCAGCTACGTCCCCCTAGACCTAGCAATCGGCAGTTTGCTTGGCCTACGTGGGGAGTGGCGAGTTGCCTGCTTGCATCTGTGTCTTAGCATGAAATGTAAATGTGGTTTACCCCACCAAAAAAGGTGGAAAGTTCCAGGGTGAAGGGCGAAAGAGAGAGCGAAGGCCATCGGGTCCTTATTTGCACAGCAGCCTCCACTGCTCCGGGCACTCAAGTCTGAACTTGTTTGCGGGTGTGTACTGTTACCCATGAACCGTGCGTGGGGTGGGCCTATCAAAAATCCACCTACGTGTATGGAAGATGGTCCCCTAGATGTTACCTTCTGGTGCACTTGCACAAAAGAAATGTTTACTCCTTTATACAGGAGCTTACGCACACCATATTCTCTTAAGCATATGCAATTTAAAACTAAATCATAGTGGTTGCCTTCAGCGGCTATATTGAAAGCAGTTTCAATCATCTTACTAATTCTGAGTAATAATACTTTATTCTGCAAGTAACTTCAGTAGAGTGGACTATGCTGTATGTAGTATAAAAGTGGAATACAAGTGCAAGTACTCTTACAGTTCAACAGTAGAACAAGTTACAAATCTGCATGTAAAATGGTTTCCATTAAGCTAGCGAATGAACTGATGATTTGGTTAATTCTAACTAAGTGACTGCATTGCCACAGCTTCATAGATCCCAGCAGACCAAACATGAAACCTGCATTACATTGTGATTTATTGTCCTACTCATTCTTGAATGTCAGAAAGATTATTTGCAGAGAAAGCTTGCTAAAACTTATTAAAAATACGTATTTTAGCGTTCGGAAAGCTAAGCTGACGTCCAGGGTATGGGAAGCCCTGTGTCCAGAGAGGAGGATTGTGTAGGAGGCTCTAACAGATTTGCCTGCAGCCAAGCCAGGCTCTCAGGACATTTTCCTTTGTCCTTAGGTCTTTTCCTTGGAGGAGATGTGGATTAGCTGCTTACTGCCTTGCAGCTACGTGCTTCTTTTGATGCCCTGCAAGGCAGGCTATTTAGACCCTGAACCTTGCACTGCACATGTAGAACTTCAGGCTGGGACTTGCCAAATCAATGCACCCGGATGGGTGGGACACAAGGCTGAGCTCTTGCCCCTCTAGGTAGGAGGGGTCAGAACAAGTCGCAGTTGCACCTGAGAACAGGAAAGTGAAATAGGCCATGTGGCTGCCAGAGTTGTGGCACGAGGAAGAGAAAGGTAAGAAATATGCAAGTTAAAATGAGAAGAAATGCAATAGCTTTTTAAGTGCTGATTTAGTAACTGACTAGGAACAGAAAAAAAATTAAATAACTCTGTTGATTGATTATTTAGTTATGTTACACCAGCCTATGTAATATTATCGAAATATTCCTACGGAGATTTTTTTTTTCTTTTAATTTTACACAGAACCCCAGATGCTGATATTCTTTTGGGTCTTAGATACAATATGAAGCAGTTTTGTATCACACAGGGCCCGACTGTGGACATACTGTGGATGAGGGCTGGCATGGGAGTAGAGGTCAGAATGGCAGATCCCCAGTGGCTGTTTCACAGAAATAGTTCAGTTTTACTACTGACCGTAAGATGGAAAGACACTCTTTGTCTGTGGCTGTACTATCACTTCAGCTTGGATCAAGAAGGTACTTTTGAAGCACATCTTCCAGTTGTTTCCATTTACACTGCTGATGTTCACATTGCGGAGCCCCTTTGCCGCACACACACTGGCTTCCTTCTGGGTTACCCTGACCTGGAAGACGTGTTCCAACAGCGCATCTAACATTCCTCTGCTCCCGTGGGGCCAGACTGGTGCTAGTACCGAGTAAATCCCAGAAATTTATACAGGGCCAGTACCAGATGCTTGGCTGTTTTGCTCTATCACTCAGATGCTAGTGGGCTGCATCACTCGCTAATGCCCGGGAGCCCAGTCATTGCCTGTCACAGCCTGTATGTCATATGCTGCCCTCCAGAAGCCTAGCAAATTCCATCCTGAGGGATAATAGGGATTTTTTTTTAGCCCACGTTCTCCTGACTGCAAGGCTCTTCCAGACTCCCACTGCTCCACTGATTAGGAACACTCCACCACCATTTCAGGAGCCTGCTTCCTTAGGGATAGATTTTGAAACTCAGCGCAGAGCGTGTGGAAAATTAAGTCAATACCTCTGTTTCTTCCCATTTTTAAGTGAGTGAAAATAGAAGTCTGGAATGACTCTAAAGAAAACCACTAGTAACAGCCATGAGTCCGTGACCACCCAGTAGTGGAAAGGGGGGATGTGAATGTGGGGAGGCTGTTTTAAATCTGGAACTGATTGCATTCACTTTAGTACTTCCCTGCATGTTTTTTTTTCTATTTGCAATTTTTAATTCCAATTTTTATTTTTAGCTGGGTGTATTTTAATGGTTTAAATAAACAAACTGATTTATTTTCTAATTGCAAGCAATAGTGATCGTTAAACCTGCATCTATTAGGAGCATGGCAATTTTACATAAAGTCATGACATATCAAACACATAAAAATACACAACCATGATGAGAGCTTGGGGTTCTGGATATAGGTGTGAATTGTTTTTATTAGAGGATTAGGGTCCTGAAAGTTTGGGGAGAATTTCAGGTTTCTGGGTGGGCTGTAGCAGATTGATAGCTTTTTATCTGCAGACTGCTGCATTTGGCCAATACATTCAGTACACTCACTCAGTTTTGTCCTTTTATAGAGGTTCCCCTACTTTATGCCATATTTTTCGCTTTTTATTTCTCTCCAGGATTGTTTCCTCATTCATCCTTGGCACTACTGCAGTCTTTCTCAGCAAACAGAAATACCAACTGAAGCACAAACAAAAGCTGTAAAAAGAGGCCCCAAATGGATAATCTCATAGATTATTCCACGATTAATTATCCCAGATTTATCAAATGCCACATCCAAATAAGGTCAAACACGTAATTGTAATCTCCCCAAGACACGCAACCACCCCTTTGCACAAGCCTTGGTTTCTATCACAGAAAGTTTAAACTGACTTCCATTAATAATGATAGAAAAAAGAAGTAATGTTGATACATTCTGAGCTATGTGCTCAACATGTCAAGGAGATCATTAGTGACTGACACCAATGATGTGCCACAGACAAGAAGATGTCTCTTTTGTGCCTGTCCTTTACTGACATTCCTGTCGCATCCTATTCACCAGCCTCATGCAGTGATCCTCTCACGCTTTGCACCAAAAAATTTCCATGTTCTTGTTAGTGGTTTATGCATATCACCATTTTGTTCTGTTTTTCACAGTTAGTTTTGTTTGTATTTTAATCACTTGAATGAAAAAGGTTATTCATAGCAGAATAATCAGCATTGCAATATATATGTATATATTTATCTGTACCTGGTTGAATATCATCTTTTTCATAGGTTATAAGCCCTAAGTCCCAGAGGGAGACTCACAAATTCACTTCATTTCCCTGATTTCACATTTAGGTCTCCACATTAGCTATAAATGTGTAAAACCACATGGAGGTAGTTCCTATTTACTACATAGCTGAGGAGGCACACAGCTCTTTTTTCTTTCACCATATGGCTGAAGTAACTTGCACACAAGCAATTTGTTCTGATTCAGCTGTTTCAGCAGGAAGGATTTGCAGAAGCAGGATTGGGAAATGCACGGGATTCTCTTTCACTTCTGTGACAAGAGTTATATTTTTAATTAGCCTCTGTTAGTCTTCCGAGGGCAGCTTGTAAAAGTTTAATTCTGTATCTCAAGTTTGAGTGCCACTTGATAAGGCCATTTTTTATGTGTATTTAGGGACCAATTCTGAAAGCGTTTTCAGTTTTTTTTTTTGAAAAGTCAATTCCTTGGCAAGTTCTGTTGAAGAAAAGTAAGAGTTTGGGATTTTCTTTTATCCCAGTAGACTTGATGTACATGAAGCTTATTGAAGATACAGGGAGCAGGGAGTGCTGGTCAATCTGCTACTTCACTGAAATCTTAAGAGAACCAGCTGTTGGGAATATCTTATACAATATGTATATATTATTTTAAATACCTGAAGGCCCAAGGTTTGTATATTGGGAAATAATAAAAAAGCTAGGTCAGATAATAATGGACAAGAAAACCTGTATATCAATGTATTCCCTGTTATTTGGTTACACGATAGTATCATTAAAATCAAAGCAATTGGATTTACTAAAATCCGACAAGTAAAAAGAAAAAACTGAAAAGGTCCATTTGAAATAAGTATCAGTTGATTAAAAAGCTATCATTTAAGTATATGTGTTGACTAAAAACTATAATCAACATAAGAAACAGAGAAAAAGCATAGAACATAAACCAGCCTTATTAATTTGCAGCAATGCTCTCAGATTTTAAAATAACATCAGCTGAATGAACATGGTGTTTGCACATGTTTAGGACGGGGGAACGCAACATCCAAAGGACCTGTAAAACGTTTTGAGTTTGTAATTTAACATAATATGTGGGATATATTTGGTGATGCCTTAAAAATTCAGCTCTAATACAGCATCCTGTCAGCAGTGCTACAGTTAAGAGCCTGTGAGAGAGCGTCCCTTTAATGTCATTGGCCCTCCAGCTTTCAGTTTAATATTTAAGCTGTTTCTAATTGTGTTCAGCTAAAACTTGGCATCTAGTTTATGGGCTTGGATGCAATTTTCATTTCAATATAAAAGAAAAGGGGAGAAAAGAGGCAAAATTTTAACCTGTTCTGTTCCTGGAGTTACTAAGTGGTAAATGAGGTAAAAGTTTTAATGTTTTAGTCACGTTTCCCAAATTTGTCCAAGTGTGGTTTCTTACGCTAAACATAATGTAACATAATGCAATGTAATATAGTACACACACATGGACACATAGCCAAGAACTAATCAAAACACTCAACTTTGAACCTTCTGCAACAGACTTTAAGAAAACCAAATTAGGATCTTGTTCACGGAGGCAGATGTCTGTGTTAATGTCTAGAAAAGGAGCTCTGCACACATTTCAGGAAATTGCATTAGCCTTCATCAACACCAGAAAACTAAAGTGAAAAGTCGATCTTGGAACCAAATCCTACTGTGGGGTTTAGGAGAGCTCCTGAACTGTTGTCAGTGAATATGCCCCATCCTGTGTTTCACACATCATTGACCCCCCAGGGCACCCCTGCCAGAGCCAGCTGGCTTCCCTCACCCTTTCCTCAGCAAAGGTTGCAAGATACATGCTCCAGCCTTGCAGGCCTTTGGGGGAATAAAATGCCTCTGCCTATCCCCAAAGACACAATGGGGTTACAGGGGAAAAACTTGCAGTTTGTGATTGTTGCAGCCGTAGCTGGCCCCACAGAGTTGGTGGTTGGGGAAGAGGAGGGAAGTGCTTCCTCCTGCCCTCTCCCCTCCCACGGTTGGCAGAAAAGCATCTTCTGCCATCTACAGAGCATCTTTCGCTTAGGGAGAGCTGCTGCTTGGAAGAGCCCTGCTAAAGAACCAGCCATCCAGTGTATCTTGGGGCCAGAAAGTGAGACCATGGAGAGGAGCGCAGCAAAAAAAGAGACTTCATTAGCACAGTCAAGGCAACGCTGGCCATCCAGCAAATCCTGTAAGGCAGGAAACCTGGCATCCTTGGCTCCCTGGAGCTTGCCTAGACTTCATGCTTCTTCCTGGCTTCTATCAGAGATCCCAGAGGAGCAAATAAAAAGATATTCTTGAATATCAAGTGTATGGAGCTGTGGAGGCACAGCCCGTAATCAAGGAGTGTGGGAGTGTGGTGGGTTCGTTGTGAGGGGGAAGAGGGCGCGGGCATCTCCCCACTAGACGCCTGTGCTGATTTTGCTGACTGTAGAAATAGTGGCCTTTGGGGCATTTAATAAAAAATGATTAAGGAAGAGACAGGACTGTGACTATATTACTCGTCCATTAACCAGCTATGCATGAGAACAGACATTTCTCCCCCTGAAGCAATATAGAGATGGACAAACAGTCTTTGCATGGGTGCTCTGCTCTTTGTATTGTCTAAGAGAATTGCACCTTAAAGGTACAGCACAGCTTTTACCATTTTTCTGGCCTTCTTACAGTTTGTTTAGGGTTTGGTGCAAATTGCTGTGTTACAACAGAATTCTGTATTATGTCCGCTTTAATGCTGATGTAATTTAGCATGAGTAGAGTTATTGCAGGGCACGCCAACTTGGTGTATAATACTTGCTTCCTTACTTGACTGTTGCTAAATTTCGGGCTAAGACTTTTTGAATACTTTACAATGAACTTACAATGTGTCTTACTGAAATGCACAGTCTACAGTAGTAACTGAGAGAGCCAATTTAGTCTGGCCTGAGCAAGTATAGCCTGCCCACTGAGATGAGTGGAAGCTGATCTGTCCTAGGCCAAGTGTAACACAATATAATATAAATTCAGTAACTGATTGGCAAGTTGATTTATGGCAATTTCTGATGGAGCTGCTCTAGCTTTAGGTATAATTTAAGCAGGTAGACACATGATGAAGTTTTTCAAGAGCGTGCCTGCTATATCCCAAGGGAACTTTCAAAGTCCCAGGTAGCGGTGGGGCACTTGATGCCTGTTGACTCCAAACTTTCATCAGTTCCCATATTTGCCAGCTGTAACTTTAAAGGTGTCCCCTCCACTCTCCCAGAAGCATGAGCGACCAAATGTTCCCAGTGGATTTAGCTGGGAGCTACAGAGAGCTGTGAAAATCAGTCTAGGTAGTTAGATGCCTCAATGAGAACTCAGAAACGTGCTCTTGCCAACTAGGACTTGCCTTTCAGCGGTCTTCANGGAGCTAATCAAACCCCACTAGGTTTTCTTGTAGAAATGTGGTTTACAAGCAATATTTTTAAAGCAGTTTACCTAACCACTGTTATTAATGGCAACTGTTGTCATCAGCTGTACATGACCATATTGACTATTTCATGATATAAGGAAAACTGCTCAAAAAAATGACAAGTTCTGTTTTGTAAAGAAGAAGGAGAGAAGGAAGGGAAAAGAGGCCGTTTAAGACCCACACGTTCCTGATGATAATGCTATACATCACCCCAAAATCACTTGCAGGTGTACACGAGTCTCGCCGCTCCTTCTAGCCCGATTTTTGTATGCAAGGTCATCCTCCTGGTGCTACCTTAGAAACTGGCCTTATTCTATAGAGGACATTGAATGATAACACTGCGAGTCAGCTGACTGCTGTGTCACAGAGCTGCTGCTTTCTACATTATCGCAACTGCCAGAGCTCTTACTGCTGCAGTTTTCTAGTCGCAGTGCGGCAAAGCAGACGCATAGAACCAGGCACAAAGCAGCATAGATTTTTTTTATTCTTGTCTTTTTCATACGAGGGAAATTTTCCTGGTGTTAGCATAGGAACAGACACGCAGCCTGGATGTGTTGGCTTCAGCCTGGCAGCGTTTTCAGCTGAGCAGGGACTGCTCGGAGCTCTGTACCCAAATTGCCTCTGAGGAAGAACACCTGTTTTCCCACTTTGTGTACTAAGAGGGTTTTTTTTATGCCACGGTGATATACCTGCAGCAATAGGACAAAGGAGATGGTACTTGTCACTGTTTGCCTGACTGGGGCCTTTGCAGGCACTCCACTGCCGAAGCCGTGCCAGCATCCCAGGGTCATATAGATTGGTAATCCAGATTGCCGCTATTTCTTACATCAGTTAGAGCAAAGCTCAAACAAGAAACCAGACTCTCTGACCTAAATCAATCCCAGTCCTTCTGGATACAGGGCAGCAGTCGACTAGCAATGACACAACCAGCCATCAAGTGGAGAGTCTCTGGGATTGCAATCTGTATCAGTTGGAGTCTGAGAGAATGAAACCCTTTCGGTTATCCAGTCGCTTCTCCTTCTTCTAATACTACAATTACTACAACTACTACTACTTCTGTTTTTCTTGCCTGTAAGAAGCTATTAATTGTGCTTGGTCTCTGAGCGTATATTTGTGTGGATTAGTCTGTCTATAATGCAGTCCGTATCTGCTCCTGCTGGAAATCAGGGCACGAAGTCAGCCTGCTTTAACAGTTGTTTCTTTCTGCGTGATGCTATGCTATGCAACTAGAATGGGTTACACTGACAACAAAGGAACAAGCACAAAGCACCACTTTCTTTGCTGGACTGTTACAGGAACATAAGTCTTCTTCGATATGACGCCCTGGTCTCTTCTCTTTGCTTTTTTTTTTTTTTTTTCCTAATTCATCTAATCGAAGAGCCTAGCAGACACCATCGTGGATGTGGTTTTTAATGATTTGGAAAAGACAGCCTGTGGAGACTGCGATTTGAGACAGCAACACATTTAGGTTATTGCCAATTTGAAATACTTGGTTTGTGAAGCACAGCCCTAAGGGACGAGCTCAGTAACTGAGAAAGAGATGGTAGATAAAGAAATAAAAATGACAAGCGTAATGGAGGCTCTGCAAAAGAGACTGTCAGAGAATCAGTTCATGGATGGCAATTTCACCAGTCTGAATCTGAATAATTCATAGATCGAAATTACCCTGCTTTCACCTTTCCATTTAAACCGGCATGATCTGAATCTCTAATAAATTTTCAAGATAAAGTAAAATGCCAATTTGAATCTGAAGAGCTTTTAAAACCAGATGCTACACCCTGAATCTTTCGATACCTTTCACAATTATCCTGTGAGAACCGCACTTCATCACGAAGCACCATTACCAGTGAAAATTACTGTGATTACAATAGCAACAATAGAATACCATCAAATGATCTCTAATTTACCTAATTTACCAAGGCTGACTGTGTGCCCATTGTGTTTCACTACGTCTGGCATTGGATCAATATCACAGTGGAACAAAAATGCCTTAGTGTGTGCTTCCTTTTTGTACCTTTAACTTTGACAGCACAGGAAAAATCTATCTACTGTTACGTGTTTTTACAGCCAATCTACATGCCTGCTGTAGGATCTGATTGATTCTCCATGATTTTCTTTAGTTCTTGGGTATTGGATGTCATTGTGTTCCTAATTTGTTTATACCGTATACTCATGCACAAAGACTGCAGCAAACGAGTACCAGCAGAGAGACCCTGCACTGCTGCTGCAGTAGCAGCGCTCTCGCAGGGGAAGCCAAACCGACTTCGGTGCCTTATGTGAATAATTACTCGTGTCTGAGTTAGAAATGCTTTCTAGCATCACCGGTCTTGGTTGTACTACGTGAAAAATGTATGCAAAAGCCATGGTCAAGAAAAACGATCGCGTGTAATACTAACAAGATTTTTCCCCTATTCAGCAATTAGCATGTGGTGGTGAGAGACAGGCTGTGGCTCCTTCTGTAGATGTGTGTATGTAGGTACGCATGCACATACCTAAACGTAAAGATACTGTGCTTTGTGAATATGTGCCGATCACTGAAAGTAACAACTTTTTCTGACAAGCCAGGCGCAGTGTTTTGCCACAATCTGCTGGGTTGTAACAAATCCCTGGGTTCGAGGTGTAAATTTCCTATAAGATGATGCGTGACTTCTGGAACAGTAAGTACCATTTATGCAATATGTTGGTGCCTATAGCTATGCTACGGAATAGTATTTTAAGCATAGTTTGAGCCCTTGTAGCATAACTACAATGTGGAGAAGTGAGAAACATGTACAGAAGGCTAGAAACAGGCATTCTTCATGGAGACGACTGTATCTGCTGCCTGTATGTGTGTGAGTTGTACCCTTCAGGCTTGTTTTTCATTTTATAACCAGATTTACTCTGTCTTCAGGGAATATTTTCTAAGGAAGGAAGGTAAGCAGTATTTCTTCTTATTCATATGACTGTGTTGTATTTCTTTTGGGGAAGATGCATGTTGGTAGCACATAGTTACATAATACAGCATGATCTCATGACATCTAGTTAAACGTTTCAGTATCTGTTCATGTTAAAGCTGGACAGGAAAGCATATTTAAAATATGGCTTTTTATTCAAAATACACTTGTAGAAATGCTGCGCAAAAAAGAATTTAAAGATTGGGTTTGTATCTAGATTTGACTCTAATGTTATTAAATAAGAGCCTATTCTACCTCAATAATAATGTTCTTGAAACCTTTGGATTTTAGATATTTTGTCTTCTTAAAACACAATTTACTGTACCTCTAAATTTCCTGTATATGAGTGGAGACTGTTCTCTAGAGGTAGAAGGTTTTACAGCTTGAGCTGTGATAACAAAGGAATTTGAAAGAGCACAAAATATGATTATACAAAAATCCTGAATTTTAAATTATTCAGTAATGTGATTTAGCAAACTGTTTTTCTTAGACAACATACTCTCAAGTTACTATACTATCTGGATTTAATTAGTCCATTCACTGCTATATTTATATTCTTCATTTTCACACAGTATTCAAAACTTAACAAAGAAACATCCTTGTGCAGAGCAAAGACTGAAACTCTGGTGAAAGTGTAAAACCTACACTGTGTTACTGTGGTAATAAAATCAGGAGATTCAGACCAAACTTTGCTGAAGAGGACTAGGTGTTTTGGTTTAACTGTTTTATGATGAGCATTTTATGTTCTTGTGTACACAAATATAACATATACTGATATAACTACTATACTGCAAGGATCATGCAAACAGGAATGTGAATGTTTTGCAAAACACCATACAAATACCTGCTAGCATTTACATTATTATTATTACTACCACAATCTAGCAGTATCATATACTGTTTTGAAATGGTGGTCTGTTAACCATTTTGATTCTATGGAGTATTTGCAATCAGAATTTTTTTATCAGTCTTATCTGCTGTGAGAGTCTGTAGAGAGTGGCTGGTCATGGGGTGCTAGGTGTCCTCATTAACAACTGCAGGGCAGATCTAATATAGAGTTTACATGCTGTTGATGGCTTCATTTAAGGGCCCGATCCAAATCGTTCTGCGGATCCACGCTGGAGTCCTCTAACTTACTCTGTGTTCGTACTATTGATCTTTAATGTGCCACTGGCTTTCTCCCACTGCTCCACACTGGCCTCACCTTTCAAAACATGCAATGCTGGTCAGGCCTAATGCTGTTTCTCAGTGTAAGTCACTGCAGAAGTTGCCAGAGGACGTTATGACAGTGCCCTCAGGAGGTGAGGTTATCTGTGAGACTCTGTTATAAAGTACTCTGAAAAAGTTTGAAAACCTCAGGAAGTAAACTCTGCCTTTTAGGCTGGTGTGTGTTTCAAAGGCGGCAGGATTGCAGTCTGCCAGCAGGATAGATTGCACATGCAAATGGGGAAAAAAGCATTAAAACCTTTTCAGCCACAGGATCATGAAATAATATTAGCAATATTACCTCATAAAAAGCATTAAAATACAGTCAACTGTATCATCCATGTATTTTCTGATATGGCTATAGCTAATCAGGTACAGCTACGGCTGAAGTGTTTAAGATGTAGAATTCTATGTGTCGAAATAAATGGCAGACTGTGCAATATTAAACTTCTAACATAAAGCCACTAACTTTAGCAACAGTGATTCAACAGTTAATCTTCATTACATCACAAAATGTATTAGTCTGGTTTTGTGCTTATGTTTTGCACTGCACTACACTTGCCTGTAAATGAATCTGCAATGGCAAAGTAAGGGCCAAAACACTTCTTTACATGAGTTCCCAATTAAATGCAAATATCCACTTGAGTAAAATTCCCTCTATGCGTTTGGTGGACCCACACCCTCATCTGCAGCTAGACGGTGATCATAATGTAGTAGCACATGTGAAAAACACACTGGAGCCCATCCTACTACCACTGAATTTAATAGCAAGACTCCCTGTGCCATCAACATAAAAGATGGATTGATTAATTAATTGCCTTCCATTACAGCCTTCCTGTGAAAGTTGTTGCTGGTTTTTTTTGTCTTGATTGTAAGAGTCCAGTACAGTTGACACAACATTGAAGAGAAGATGCTTTCTGTTCACCAGGACACGTGACCTGAGCTAAACATACACTGAAGCCAGCAACTCAGCATAGGTTTATTTGCAAATTGAAGGGACCATCTTGCCTGTAGTTTTGTTGATAGTATTTGTGCTCACTCACTTGTCAATTCTGCATTCTTATCAGCTGCTGTAAAACACACAAGTTCTGATCTGTAATGGTTGTATCTGTTTGGACAAGAGCCCTGAGGATAGGAGGGTCTGTTGTGGGTTTCGGGTTTTTTTCACCTTACAGTTGCTTTGAATTAATTGCAACTGCCTGTGGAAATATGATCCCCTAAGAATGTAGAGAAATGCATTATTAATAAGTATGTATAAAGTATCTCTAGATTCCTCTGCAGTCTGGCTGCTATGAATTTCACACCATTATTCCCAGTCAAAAATGTTAGGAGGAAAGAAAGACTAAAGTAACTTGAAAGGATAACAGCAGCATTTCCAAACCAACCATTTCGATGCAGGAAATTCAGAGTTAAACAGAAGAAAATCCAAATAGGTTCATAGATACAATTAAAATACCTAAGCAGCTTACTCCCTTTTTGATGCCATGTGATAACTGCATGATGTGATAGAGGTAAACAATTTTGCCATTTCAGTTTATATTATATAGACACAATCAAAAACCACCTTTCGCTTTAAAAGTATTTGCATCATGTTTCACAGTATCAGTTCAGTTTATTTATGGACTATAAAGGTATACCTGCTCTGTGCTTTTAGCTACATAACTGTAACATAACCAAAAGTTCTGAAAATTGAATGATTTCTGACTGACCGAAAGGGGGAAATCAATTCTGAAACGGGAATTGCAGTGGAGGCAATGGGTTTCCCAGATCTCATGCCCACAGAGCTTCTTGTTGTGGGTTTTCTAGATCAGGTTAAACTCCTCATTATGTTAGAATTTGTCCTAACGAACACAAAGTTAAAAATGAGTGGGAATTCAAAATACAACCCCATCCGTGCCTGAAAACTTGGGCTTTTTTCTCTAACTACATTTGATACTCTTTCTGCCACAGGTTTTGTCTCAAAGTTTACCAGGGAATTATATCTAAAAGCATATTTGCAACAATATACCTCATTTGTAGCTAGTCATGCATAGCCAAGCACACACAATCAATTAGCACCTGGGGAAAATGCTAAATTGGGAAACGCTGTTGAAGTGGAAAAAAAAGAAATTGATAGACTGTAGGACTGCCATTGTACTGTTCACTTATACTCAGTATTTCACAGAGATTGTGCAGAAGTGAATGTACAGTTAAATTATATGCAGTTATATGCAGTGAAACGTTCAATAGAGAAAAGCCTTTTCTCATACTCACCCGTTTCTGTTTCTTCTGCCTCATGTTTGTTCACAAACCGTCTCCAGTGGCACAACAGTCACAGCAACTGGCCGCCCCTCTGACCTGCAGGCAGTAAGTGATGGTAAGAAGCTTCACTGAGATGGGAAACGGATGAGATCCTGCATCCTCTGCTCCTAATGGCAATGCCTGGGTTGGCAGGGGTAGGGGAGAGGGAGGTATGCTGAGGGGCCTTGAGAATGGGACACTCTATATGCTACATAATTCTGACTCCTATACTACAGCGAAAGTGGAAAAATGTCATTATTAAGTAATTAAAGAGGAGTAGGAATATCTTTAGTTTCTATGTTTTCACAGGCAGCTCTTCTGTAAACTTGTCATATTTATACCTAGCATGAGCATCATGTATCGAAACTCCACGTCACCCAGAAAATTTAACTTGCCAATCAATGTTGTGACTGAGGAAAAAGTTTCCATAACCCAATACACTACAATAATGTTTACTTTCATACATATACACAGGCCCAGTATTACCCTTCAAAACCAGCTTTAAGGCCTTTTTATTTGCATATTAATGTAGCTAACTATGCAACTGCACCTGTAATATCTGTAAGTTGACCATATATTTCGTATTAGCTTAAACAGCTATATCCCATTTAAATTGGCAGTTTTGGTAATGGCATTTTTGCCTTTTCTTTGAGTGATATAGCATGGCCTGTATGATGCATAGAATTAGCATGGATTATTGCCATTCCTTTTCTAAAAAGGAATTATTTTCTTCAAAGCTTGTCTGTACTAAATTTATCACGTACCTTTTCATGAGGGACAATCTCTGTCTTTGGCAAGCTGATGGGCTCAATCTGGTTATGAATTGCTTGCAGTTTCTGCTTTTGTAGTATTCTGTATTTGTTTTATTATATTTAGGAGTTGGAGCGCATCCTTTCCTCTGCCACAGAACTTAATGCTAGGCAATTACTTAAACCAAACTTTTTAATGGTATGCACTTCATCTTCCGAATGCCCCACAGTTGTGTGTGACTTGCTGAATTCCTGAGCTCTTCCAACAGTATCTGGAGTCCATGGGAGTATGCACAGGATGGATTTCTCTGTAAAGGAATAAAAAAAATGTAGCTTTCAGGTGCTTCAGAGTGTTTGCCCCAACTTAGACAATACTTGTGACCTTAATCTCTGGGTCTTTATTTTTGTAAATAAGTCTCTCTAAACACCATTCTTTCACCTTATAAGGCACTTTATGAAAACAATTTCATTAACAAATGTGAGTCAGATAATGAATATGTAAGTATTAGGGGAAAATCCTGCTGGAAATTAGCACTCCCATCAATCAGTGCTGTCTGTAGTAAATTAGGAGCACGCTCATCAGGAAATGAGGACAAAAAGACTGAATTGCTGCTCATTGAGAGTTTGTCTTGAGCACAGAGTAAGTTTTGCGCCCCATGCTCTTGGTTCTTCTGTCCATCTCAGCATTTTCCCATTTTGGAAAGCAACCTTCTTCTCGCGATCTCTCTGCCCACTCAAGGCACTGCTCCCCGGGCTTCCCACTCCTTTCCTAACAGCTTTGCATCCCCACCACTTCCCACCCTAGGTCCCAGTTTTTGGCTAGTCAATCCTAATCCTCTCCAAATAGACTTTTTTTTTTGCCGTCCCACTTTTCACACCCCTTCCTGCCCTCCAGTTGAGCTTTTGTTTCCAGTTGCTTGGCATCAGGCTGGTTCTTTATTGCTCCAGTCTGGCCTTCAAAGTATAGGCTGCTCCAAGCACCCAAACGTGGGTGGATTTTCACAGAGAGACCAATAAGCACGTCTCCCAGGGAGAACGCCTCCTTTGTTGTTCTCCATCTCTACTGAGTTCTTCAAGGCCCACAGGCACAAGAACATTTCCTGTGTTTTTAAACAGGGGTAAGGCCAAGAGTTTACAAACAGTGGAATAATAGCAATAATTAACAATGATGACAATAGAAACAAAGAGGGAAAAAATCTCCTGATGCAAATGCCCTGTGTGGAAAACACCAGCTGAGTGGTTAAAATCTGGCAGGATTGTAAGCATCAGAGAACAAGGTGATGCAAATGAAAAGTGCTGAGAAGCTTTAACATAGTCAGAGTTACCTGCACATACTTCCTATGCCTATGCCACATACAGATTTGTATGTGTATACCTTCATATAACTGGGAAAAGAATGACTTTATTATGCGTATGTTTTCTTTAAGAGCAATAAGAACACCATAATTCTGTATTTGGGAAATATATGTACATAACTTGGGGGAATTTTGATCTCTAGCTAATGCACAAAGGTTATAAAATTGACTACTCCAAAGAATTTTAAGTTTCAGTGGTACTTTGGGGATGCCAGAGGCAAAAAATAAAATATAGTTGTCAAGAGGTATCAGAAATGTGTGAAAAAGACCGGATACCTAACCATAATAAAGATTTTTGTATATTTATACGGCATTAAAATGCTGTCTTAATTTGGTTCTGAAAAATTCCCAACCTTCCTACTGTCTTGGATTTGGAGAGGTCCTTTCATCTTCCACTAGAGCAGTGGCCCAGGGGCTTTTGGCAGGTACATACTTCTGAACAGGCAGTTTATCTTATTTGTAGATAAATAGTCCACTTTCTTCCACAATTTCTGTGCATTCCTGACAATTGCCTGAAAAATATTTGCATTACTATATATTTAGCCACAATACCTATCAAGAGAAAACAATGTCATTGTGCAAAGCATTGTATGAAGGGAAAACAAAAGACCTTCACTTTGGAGTTGATTTTTATCTGACTGAAGAACAGTCACTAACCATTTGAGAAAGCAATGTGCCATTTTGAGATATTCAGAGAAGATCATTTTTAGAAAACACAGAAAAAAATAAAGCTATAAACTATAAGCTGAAAGATTCACATTATACATGTAACCTAGTTTTTGAACAACCTCATTGCAATTCTCTTATCTATTTTTATCAAAAATGCAAATGTACTTGTAGTGATGAATTGATGATTGCATTTAAAAGAAAGTGTGACTCCTGCTCCTCCCCGAAAAATAACTGGTTTCAGGCGCTGATTAGGTGTTAGAAAAATTAAAGATTTAGATGATGATATTATTATTATTATTATTATTATTATTATTATTATTATTATTATTATTATTAAAATAAAACTAACCAATCACTCTTGGAGCATTCATAAATTTATACGTAGTAGAAAGTGATTTAATTTGCATATAAGTCTTGAACAGACTCCCATCTGCCAGTACCAGTTTTTAAAGCTCCTTTTTTTTCTACAAAGATTTAAGAAATTATCAGGCCTGGGCTGAAGTGACTTCTAGAAACGACATAGCCAATATTCTGTATATTTATTAGCGGTCACTTAAGTATAATGCAAACAGATCTTTCATGCTCATGTAACAACCTACCATGTAGACAGAAACATTTCTGGTTTTTTATTTAAACAACTCACTGTGAGTTGCTCATTTTCATTATCTACAGACAGAACACTGCTCTTTTTAAGAGACAGATTCGAACTAAGAAAATCTAGAAAAGAAACTAATGTATCCTGGAATATCAGAAATAGAGAAACTTGTTGATTTAGACAGTCATACAGTTTACACCATAAGAATTCATGGATATTCCTATTATGTTTGTTTGGGTTTTTTAATTATTGTAACAGTAAAAGGTGGGCTGTTTTCTTGTTTTGTTTTGTTTTTTAAAAAAGGTAATTATGAACTCCATCAGGGCTGTGAGCTCATTTAAATTCCTTCACAATCCAGGTTTAGTCAATATTGCTGTATCTGCATGAGAAAACTATTTAAATGAGTGAGCTGAAACTGAAGTTAGATGAAGGAACATGGTGGCTTTTGCATAATTAGGAATGCAATTTTTATTGATGATGGACAAATATCTAGTTATTTTAGAAGTGCCTGTCACCAAGTTCCTTAATAGTATGATACATTTACTTTTTTCCCCATCTTTAAAGATTTATTGCCATTTGCAAAGTACTTTCATTTAATATTCTTCCCTGCTCCTAAATAGGTTTATTTAGTTTTCTGACAATTAATCTATATAGACACTACAGAGGCTATTGAAACTGTATTTAATAGCTTCCCAAATATTAAATTTTCCTGTTGCATTAATATGTAGTCCATTGGGAAAACTTACTTCAAACATCAGCACATCCAAATGGCAGAGACAGAAGAAGGACCTGCAGAAATTCAAACTAGTCTGACACAAAGATAAATCAGAAATCACGTGTTATTGCCTCTTTTTCATGATATTTTCAATATTGATGACTGCTAGAGCCTTGCTACTCATTTCGTTCTTTGAAGCTCAGTTTGCCAGTTAAATCATTAATCATTTCAGGGTTGGAAAACTACTTGAAGCATAACTTTGGATCTTGCCTGTCCCTTTGCATCACAGCAGAGACATGAAAAGGTCGTAAGTAAAACCCGGAGATTAAAAATTTAGATAAAATCTAACTACAGTATAGAGAACACTAGGAGTGGAGCATGGGGTGCAGGATTGAGACATGAGGCAGAAGTTAGAAGGGATGGGACTAAAATCTGATCTTCATTGCTTCTGAAGAATAATCCTTGGCAGGGGACTCTACCTAGTATAAGCCAAATCATCTCTTTGAATCCCTGCCGATCTTCTAGTTTCTGCTCATGACCTCTTCACCATCAGCAAAGTTGTAAAACTTAAGTGAGAGACACCTGTGCTTTTGTCTACCTGAGCTCTACTGAGCACTGATCATACCCAATGTGTTAAATTTCCTCCCATATTGTAGCTGCATTTTCATTGTGTACAACCTTCAGAAACACACAATAACCTGGCACTTAGAGTAGTTTTTCTTTGTTTCTCCACCCTGGAAAGTGTAGTTTCACTTTCAAAAGCTAAATCAAGAGCTATTCATTTACAAGCGATAGTAAAACTTTACCAAGTCCCACCTGGTGACTGGTTGCTATTGGGATGGGCAGACAGAACTTCGCAGAGGGAGAACGCATTCCTCAGCAGTCCCTTTTCACTTGTTCTACAGAGAAGGCATGGTGTCCTCCTAAGAGCTACATACGAGGAGAAATAGAAATTCCTCATCAGAAATGTGTCCTAAACCAGACCATAACACTATTAAAAACCTCATTTGTACTCCCCAAGCAAAAGCAAAAGAGTAAAGAAAAAAAAAAGTGAAAATTGGCAGCTGTCTCATGAACATCATGGCTAGTAGCTGAGTGGCAACTTCAGACATAAAGACTTTGAAATTGCTTTCTTAATGATTTGAGCTCCTTTTATTCTTAAAAACTTACTGAGGCCTTCGCTTGGAGCTTCAGTTAGCTGTTAGTTGCAAAAGCTACTGAATACAGGAGCTAGTAACTATAAGTAAGAAGGGGTTAAAAGAAGAAGAGAAAAAACCAGGTTCATACAAAGGTGAATTCAAGTGAGCCAAAAATATTTTTTATATATAAATGTATTTTTATATATATTTTTTAAACTATTTTGCATTATTTTTACTACATCTTTGCATAACTTAATTTTGGTCAGCAACAAAACTGGCAAAATATGGAAATGGCTACCTTTATCTAAATTTCTCTAATTTGCTTCTGTGGCTATTAGGACTATTGCATTTTTTCAGCAAATGGAGTGAGGTCTGTTACAGCCACACCACATAAGGTGCTTCTCCTTGAGGAGCAAGGTGTGAGGTTGTATGTGCCCTTTTCCTCTACGTGGTACAGCCAGACTCCTCCAGTATCTGGTCAGGTACACTTATCTATGTGATTTCTCATATATTGTTATGTTTTGACATACTTTCATAATATTTGATCAGCAAGCACCAACTATAAGCTAATAGCTATGCATTCTGCAGTTGATAATAAGTTTCTTCCATAATAAATCCTTTGTAAGTGCACTTACAGACAATATAAATGATAATTTGTGATAAAAAATACATTTATAATTATATACATATGAGTACACATACACTTGCAAACAATAATTTTTAACATGACTTTATGCATATGGAATCATTTAACTTTGTTTTCAACAGGGTTCTGTCCCTTGTTTATATTTTGACACTGATAGGGGAATACCTCTATTTTGCCTTTGCAATGTTTTGTTTTTCTTTCTGCTGCTTGGCTTTGCTGATGCAAGACTGTAGATAAGTTTTTAAATAACTGTAATTCTTCAGATGGCATAGTGGTATACCACAGATCTGAATTTCAAGAGCCACTACAGTGTTGGATGAACCATATTTATCAACTATTAATAGTAAAACTATTTCAGCATCAGAGGCTGCACAAGAAAACCTTAAGAAGTGCTTTAATGTTGGGTCTCTAGGCTAAACTCCTGACTGCAATCTCAGCAAATTCTTTCTGTGTTTGTGGAAATTAGTTTCATAACATTCTCCTTATTTTCTTTGGACACCCTTCCTGTATTTTAAGTGATTCTTCTAACTCAGATATGTTTGGTTTATGCTAGCTTCTTTCTTTCTGATATTCAGATCCCATCTTTCCGTGGTATTCATCAGTTTTTTTCTTTTTCCTAATACTGTTTTAGACTAACAGCAAATGCTCATCTGAGGAACTCAGGAGCCAAATTTGGCCAGATTGGTATAAATAAATAGGCAGACATTATTTTCCAGCTGTCTCCCATTGCTGTCCACACATGCTGATAAAACTGTCGTCTAGAACTTTGAAGACAACAAGGCAAAATAAAAGTAGTACAAAGAGACACTATGAAACCCAAGAAAATTAGCATGTGACAAATTGCATCTTTCCCTTAAAAAGAATTAGCTTCCAACCACTGAAGTACAATGTGATACCTATTTATCAAGTTAAATTGTTTTCTTGTTGCAAAGCACAAACTTAATTACAGAGAACATTTACATATGGATGGCATTTGCTTAAGCAATATTTCTAATACTGTATGCATAAGTATGATTTAATTCCAATTTTTTTTTAACCCCATGCTTTCAGAAAATAGGCAAACATAATGCTGGAAATAAGCTCCTGGATGATCAAAATGCAGTTCTTTACTCACCCAGGGAACTATGCCTGTAGCATTTTCCATGAACTTAACAATCCTCATAATTAAATAGCTTGAGTTATTTTTTTGTTCCCACTATTTGTATTAAAAAACTACTCTAGAACCTCACCACTTTTATGGTCAGAAACCTTCTAATTTCCAGCCTAAATTTATTCATGGCCAAATGACACCCATTTGTTCTTGTGCCAACATTGTCTGCTAGAGTAAATAGTTCTTTTCCTTGCCTACTGTTTACCACCCTATTGTGTTTTTAGAGAATAATTATTTCCTGTATCAGCTTTTGTTTCTGCTAGACTAAACAAGCAAAAATTTTGCAGCCTTGCTCTTAAAATGACTTCTCTCTGGTAATCTCTGCAGTTCTTTTCTTTACCTGTTTCATCTTCCATGAACATGATGTAAAAAATCTCTGTGAGATCTCTCAGGTGTCTTAAGCAATGGCACAGGTATTTTCCTTTTTTCTGCTAAGAAA
Source organism: Pandion haliaetus (assembly GCA_013401275.1). Lineage (NCBI taxonomy): Eukaryota > Metazoa > Chordata > Aves > Accipitriformes > Pandionidae > Pandion > Pandion haliaetus. The sequence continues at coordinate 32,298 of VYZV01039860.1, read as the reverse complement.
TAGTTTAACTAACTGGTTCGTCCTTGGATGGCATTTGCTTTTTCATGGTTGTATCCCAGTGGTAACTTAATAACCCTGCAGTCAGCTAATATGTATACCTAGATCCATCTCCTATGTTGTTTACAGCTGATATGTTCCTAGTTTATAGCAGATTTTCTTATTAATCCTCAAGTGCGTGTATCCACTGCCAACACTACACATTTAAGAGCACATTTAGCAGTGTGCATTTTTAATGTGCTTTTTCCAAGGGTAACATGTTTTGGATAAATTGATAATAGAAAAATAAAAAAGAATAATGTTGGGAGACAAAGGGAGGTACTCAGCACACTGACAGCACCAGGCACCAGGCACTGACAGCACCAGGAATAAGAAATTTTCACAAGTCGTTCAGTGTAATATGGCAGAACGTAAAGGTTTGAGTATGCTATGGTGTGTGCAGTATCTTAGGAAATTCTTTTTTGGTCTTGTATACTCACAATGCTTGAATATTGCATTCTAGTTGGGGAAAAAGTTTGTTAGCTGCGTTAGAGCAGGAGCTCCCAAAGGCACCTATGGAATCTTTCAAGGTGGCATGAAAGGAGCGTGAGGGAACATGGAGCCCACCACCTCCTCCCCAGGGAGCCTGGGGAAAAGGCTTCTGAGTTGCATTTGCTGCCCAAGCAGCCAAATGTCTTTTCTGGTGTGTATCTGAAGCTCAGCACGCAGTTGGCAGCTACTGCGTCTACCACAGTAATAGAAAAGAAAACGATGGTGGTATCTAAAGCAAATGAATTTGGAGAATCTCTGTATTAGAGTGCTCTGCAGTGGTAGTAGTATTCACAAGCCATTTCCTAGAAATCACACCACTGTAGATCTGTCTTTTTACTTGGTTTTGGTTATTCTTTAAAGTTGGCATAACAATTAGAGACTTTACAGAGTCTGTATCTTTGAGGCAGCAATGCAGTATTTCTTCACATGAATGTTTCAAAATGATAAGGATGATTACATCAATACTTCTAGACTTGTTCACAGTAAAAAAGCTTTGATACTACCTGGCTGTAAAGGTTCCATTTAAGGGCCATACATTTTGGAATGAAGAATATGTAACTCTTACGTTTTAAAGGACATTGACATTTTCAGAAGAATGTTAATGATTTTGGACTGCAAGCTCAACTAGCTAGGAATTGGGAAACTTTTCAATCCTTCTCTTAAGGATTCAATGTCCTTACTTTGTCGTGGAAGGCAGCAATTTATAAAACACCTTTAGTTGTACAATCATAGAGAGCAGAAGACTAGTGTATTCCCACACTTACTAGCAAGAGCTTCACCATTTATTAGAAAGATGAACTAGGTTTTTGAGGGATTTTTTTAGAGGGAGAAAGATTATTTAAAAATCATGCGATAGATTTTTTTTTTAATTATTATGCATAAAAGCGCTGGAACGAGAAAATTTATTCAAAAGAGTTATCTGCTAGGGCATGCAGCTTTACAGAATTCTTGAAAAGTCCTTCTGTCACTTTTAAATTTGATGGGAACCTGCTTATTGGGAGGGGAATCTGTATCTATCCAGGATTATTTTATTAAGTTATTAAAAGGTAGTTTTACTTAATGTGCCCTCCTTGACTATTGCTATATAATACCTTCTTTGATGTTGAAGTGGTGAACAAATTAACTTTTTTGTGCATTATTAATAATGCTTAATATGTTGTATTCTGTTTAGGGCATCCCTGCGGAGCTGATAGCTGTGGACTAATGACTGGTATACTAAGCAGGCAAGCTTTGAACGTCTTTCCATGCTAACATAATGACTTTCACCAGAGGAGGAAGAAGTCTTGGTATTTTTTATTTTGTTAAGCTGAGCTTGGAAGGCTTTGATTTTCTAAATCCCAGGATCTGCGACTTAAGTAAAACTAGCATATGCAAATAGTGGCTTCAAGAAGTAAATGAACTGATATTTCTGTCAGAAGATTTTATTCCTCTTGACCCGTAATTCACTGTCTTTTTAGAAATATTTGAGACATGTTCAGACATCAGAAACTTGCAGGCCTCCAATGCAGCAGGGTGCAACCAAATGATCATTCTGACTTGACGAGATTAACTTTAAAGTGGTTCTTTCTCCTAATTCACCTCTTTCTTTTTTGCTAGTTGTAGTTAATAAAAGTATTTGGCAAACTGGGACAAAGCTTTGTCATTAGTGTCTTCTCTTTAGAGAATGATAGACTTACTGTGGTGCTAAAGGAAAGGGATTTGCAAAGTACCTTACAAAGAGAAACATGTCACAGAAAGTAAACATGTAGTGGATGGTAATACTATCCTACCAATTCTAATCTGGTAGAGGTGTTAGGCTAATTAAGAAAGAATTAAACTACACATGATGGATACCAGTCACATTGCTTAATATACTGCTGGAGGATACACAGAACCACAGGGGTGATGAAAGCATTGCAAGAGCATATATAGAAGAGAAATAAAATACAATTGCTGCCTGCAAGTATAGTGGCTTTTGCAGGTAAACATGGTAGACTTGTTTGACAAGATATACTGTGTAAAAGAACAATTTTGCCATTAATACAGATTCTATAGAGAAAATATTTAAGTTATTTAAAATAGCTTCAGGGGGGCAGTGAAGAGCAAGGAATCACCCGTCAGCAGTTATTTATATGGGAAATGTTTGCATTATTTTCTTAATATAAAATCCTTAATTTTCCTTTTGTGTAGTATCTTCTGCTGCAATTTTAGAATTAAAATCAATACAATTTTTCCAAGCTAAGAAAATTTATGTTTCTATGAGAAGCTGTCCTCATCAATAAGTTAATGTAAAATACTGTTTGGCATCTACATGAAGAAGCATTCAGAAAATATTTCCTATGTAAAATGGAGAGAATTTTTTTTTCTCCATTATTTTCTCTCCATTTCTTGTGTTGGGTTCCTTTCCAATAGACTTCTTGGAGCTCTGACTCAGGGTGAAACAGATCTGCCGTTTCCTAAAAGAAGATTTATTAGTATGGAGACATAGAGAAAAAGTTGTGTTTAGGCATACAAATTTTTGGTCATCTTCTCCATATTTTTAGACTATTTCCTTTATACACTCAAGTCACATAAATCTGTTTGTTAGATGACCTAATTGGACACCTCAATACCATAACATCGGTGAGATTAATCTATTCTAAGAGAAGAGGGTTAAGATGTATGTACAGCAGAAGGATATGATAAGTATCAATATCACGTTGTAAGGAGTGCCATGTTGATTCAAGAAAAAATTCCACTCTGGGAATTAGGGGCTATGCATCAGCACGGATGCTGCCGTGCCATGCAGGCTAACACAGGAACATGGTAGCTAGTGGGACAGCCCCCCCCGTGCCCCGCTCCAGCGCTGGCTTTGGCTTCCCCTTCGATCTGAGATGGGAGTGATTTAAAATAACAACAGTCTACACTATAAGGCTTTTGGCAACTTCTTCCTGCTTCCAGGTAGTTTAATACTTAGCGCAACGCTATAGCTGGTGCGGATTTTTCTGTCTTTCAAGTAACTCCTTAAAATCAGGTGTTTCAGGGCATATCTTAACTTGTGTAGATGACTAGAGTGTTGTATGTGATTAGTTGTTGACTTGGGGATTAAGGGAAGGCAGTATGTGTATTCTGCACAGTAGGTGTATGTGACTATAGAAAGGATACAGCAGGTCACAAATACGCTCCCACATCCACTGCCCACACATTTCCTGCTTCTTCACGCACAGAACTACAATAGGCAGGGCTGGTTTAGGAGGCTATTTGGGATCTTAACAGAGCAAGTAGTCCCAGGTGGAGCTGGGAAGTGAAGGAAACTGTACCAACTGGGAGCCAAACAGCACTAATGCAGGAGCTGGGGAGATGCTGCAGCTCATGAAGGTTTATAATATCATAGGTTACTGTAATTATTAAAGAAACAGGAAATAAATTGTCAATTCCTCCCTTACAAGCAGTTTATATGAGATATCTGCAAAATGGTGGGGTTGAAAGGGAGATAAGGCTGTTCATACTCTGTGCTCGAGCTGGATGTGGGTTACTCCCTTTCAGGTGTGTGGTCTAAGCTTCAGGTGATGGGAGTGGTTCCATGGTTTTTGAAGTTTTACTTTTTCTTCTTTTTTCATCTTCCTCCTAGCATATTGCTCTGCTTTCTCATGAACGGTGTCACTAGAACAGCATTAACCAGATGTCTCAGCAGGGCTGTTTTCATTTTGCTACTATCGTATATCCTTACCCTGGGTCACCATGCTTTCTTTTGCATTACATGTTTTCCTCTCTATCTGAGCTTCAGCCGAACAGCCTGTTCATTTTGGAAACACAGCAAAAACAAGAGAGAAGGAAAAACTTACCCTTACAAATCACTTGCAAGTTCACCTCCAAATTGGAAGTTGCTCTTTCTTTTTTTCCAATCCTGTGACTTTATTTTCAGCTTTGCTAAGCCTTTGCAGGCTTTGTGTCACTTCCGGAGTCCTGGAAAGTGGATTACTATAAATAAGAATAGAGTCTTAGAGGCTTTCAGTGTGAGTATCCAGGTTGAAAGTCCTTTTAACAAATTTAATCAGTTTAATTAAAAAAAAAAAAAAATCTTTCAAACCATTCTGCCTTTAGCAGCAGCAGAACACCACAGGTGCTCAAACAAAAAGAAAATAGCAAATCCACTTATTCCTTAAAAGTACAAAATGTTAACAGAAAGGGTACTTTTAAAGCAGTATGTGTGAGTGCTATACACATGAACGTTGAATATATACTCCCTTAAAATCATCTAGTAAGGAAATAAAATATCCATTTGCATTTTACTCTTGCACATAGGTTTATTAAGATAATATAGGTATCTTTTAGTATGCTGAGCCATTGCTTTGCCTCTGCCTAAGTCTGTCCAAGGTGTATGAGTATTGACTGTTTAATGTACACCCCATGGTGTATTATTGCTTACTTAAAGCATAATACTGCATGACCTTGTTTTTTCTGTTAATTATATTTTCCCCTTGTAGGAAAGTAAGTTTACTCATTCTGAATCATGCCAAACCGCACAATCTGGAAAGGAATATTGTGGCTCTACTTGGAAAGTTCTAATTGGGCTTCAGCCATCACTGGGAAAGCTGTATAGTCTTTTATTATTTTAACTGGCCAAATGCCCTTTGTTACCACATTAACAGTCTCCCTATGGTGCCTGCAACTTTGATATTATTTTCACTTTTACGCTAAATTTGACCAGATGAAAGACACAAACCCTCCAATTTTGAAATAAAAAAATAGCATGTTTTGTTAATCCTGTATTTCAGAGGGAAAGCCTGTGAAAATGATAACCTATGTCTGCTGGCCAAAGTTTTTGTTTGGTAAACCCATCCTGCCAGATGTTCTCATTGGCAAGAGGAAAACCAATATTTTGGTATCTTTAATTTCTCCATTTTAGAGCAGAAGTTTTGCCTGTGTCATCATTTAAATCATGCATGTTAACATTAGTCTGGCAAACAATACTGCACTTTATAAAGACCTCAGTTTGGATGGTATCACTGCAATGTTGCAACAATGCTGTTTTAGACTATTAAATCCAACTTAAGTCACTTACTGACTACGAACTATTGCAGGTGCTCTGGACTGTGCTGCTGAAGAACTGCTTTGAAAGTCCTAAAGAAGACACTGAAGCAGATACATAGGTGCATTTCCATCTGATGTCACTGGGAGCTAAAGACACAAAAGTACCTCAAAAGACTGGCCTCTTACGTGCCTTTGGTCCTCATCTCACAAGGTAGACTGGACAAGGATCAGCAAATGGTAACTTAGGTCCAGTCCTTAGCAACTGAGGAGGAATGGCCTCTGGCAGGAGACGGGAACACTGGCATTTCTAAGAGACAAAAAGCAGTCACCTAAAGCTCTAGTCTTAGCCAGATACACTTCCCGCACTGAGAATATCCCACTCAAAACGTGTACAGGGAATGTTCTCTCTCCAGTTCTATCTTTGACTGCAAGCTTTAATTTCTGCTGAAGCAGAAGGGGTGTTCTCATCGTGCTTAAGCACATCTTTCTCAATTTCCAGGTAACCTGAAGCCTGAGTGGTTACAGGTGGATTGGATCCCACACCTTGGCAGAGGATTATTTCTGCATGTGTTCTAGGACAGCTCAGCACTAAAGACTTACAAGAAAAAAAAAATCTTGATTCTACAACAGTTTGTTTAGATCCCTTCAAGGTTTCAAGGATTTCTTAAAGTCCTCAAGGGGCAAGACAAGCAAATTGATCAGGATAAAGCTAGGTTTCAAGTATTTGCTTGTCTAGACGTAAAGCCTCTTTCACTAAAATGGAGCATGGAGGAAGACAAGGAAGTCTTTTAAAACAAGAGCTTCATTCATTTGTGCGTTACTGTAATTACACTACTGTCTTAAATGCTCTGAGGTTGATGGTGCTTGAGACCTTCCCAGTGTGTTTTGTAAGGGGGACAGTATAACTTTGCACTGCCCCAAAACAGAACTGAGCCCTTCCATCTATTAAAGCTGTCTTAGGCAACTCAGCAAACACTGTAATGGCTCCTCTATAGGTCTCTACTTGTATTTGATAGTATAGGGCACATTCCAAGGAAAATGGGGATAGTTCCTGCATTTTGCCTACTCACTGCTGTTGTAGCAGCTTGATGTAAGTGCTGATAACAAAATAGATGGTGCATTTTGTTAGCAGGGCCCAGCCCAACAACCACACTAATGATATCGTAATTATATCAGGGATGCAAGTTTGCTTTTAAATACATTTCACCTGGCATCTCCAATATGGGAATTTAGAAAAAAAAAAGTATTTTTTTTAAGTTTTCATTTCCTCCAGACGCATATAATAATTCACTGCCTTTTCCTCTCCTTCAGGTTAGCTCTCATCACCACAGACACAGCTAGAAGTACATATCTTTTGGCTGAAGTTTTCTTGCCTGCTGAACTGCCAGAGCCTTTCAAGGTACATTTCAGGTAAGGTAAATCCATTAATCAAGTGCAAGAGCACTAGGGAAATATATTTTAAAATGAAAATTACATTTTGGTAGCACTCTCACAAGTTACTTCCCTGAATTTGGCTTTTTGCAGTTAGCATGCCTCATGCAACAGCCTGCCCAGTTCCCATATGTCTCTACGTCATTATTAATGAACTTCACAAAGGAGTTCTGGATGGTGCTTGTCTCAGAGAGCTTGGTCAGAGGGAAACTGTAAACCCTGGCCGCTCGGGAAGGCTGGCATTCCTACACTCCTGCTCCAAAATACTGCAGCGGTGGCTGAGCACCCCATGCAATGTAGCCCCACTGCTGGGGCATTGCTAGGTGATGCACTAGTCCCTGCCCTGCGGGTTAAGTTACTGTCACGGTTTAACCTCAGCCAGCAACTAAGCAACACGCAGCCACTCGCTCACTCGAGAATTGGAAAAAAAAGTAAACCCCATGGGTTGAGATAAGAACAGATTAATAACTAAAATAAAATAAAATAATAACAATAATAATACAACAAATATAATAACAATAATTCTAATGAAAAGTAATATAGCAAAAGAGAGAAATTAGACCCAAGAAAAGACAAGTGATGCACAGTGCAGTTGCTCACCAGCTGCTGACTGATGTCCAAGCAGCGATCGGCCCCTCCCGGCCAACTCCCCCCAGTTATATACCAAGCATGATATCCTATGGTATGAAATATCCCTTTGGCTAGTTCGGGTCAGCTGTCCTGGCTGTGCTCCCTCCCAGCTTCTTGTTCACCTGCTTGCTGGCAGAGCACAGGAAACTGAACAATCCTTAACTTAGGGTAAGCGCTACTTAGCAACAACTAGAACATCAGTGTGTTGCCAACATTATTCTCCCATTAAATCCAAAACACACCATACCAGCTACTAGGAAGAAAATTAACTCTTTGCCAGCCGAAACCAGGACAGTTATTGACACTTGCCAGCTGCTAGTTGCGTGGAAGAACTTGAACACCTTCCTCTTATCTTAGAAAAGACAAATATTTTAAATTGTAACAATTATACCAATAAACAAAGGTAACGCATTAAGAGAAAAAGTCCATTTTTAAACTTTGTTCAGAACAACTTGAAAAACGTAGACCATCACATCATCTTAAACGAAAGGAAAAAATAATTGGGCAAAAACCCATCCACAGCCATAGTGTTTGAAGCAGGCCAGGAAAGCCATCTAACCTGTCATTTGAGTCCTTCTGTATCAAACAGAAGTTAACAGTAACTGTAATTAAATTAGACTTATTACACATACATGAGCAATAAAAAGCCAAACATACAAGAAATCCACTATGGTAGTGATCAAGTTTAAGAAAAAGAAAGTGGAAGTTTGTAACAGCTGTATCAAAAGTGATAACCCCAAGAGGAAGATACTTCCCAGCAGCTTGAAGTCTCAGAGTAAATACTTTAGAAAAAGCCGCTAGGGTTAAACAGAGGAAGTTTATTAAAAAAGATTACATTCCCTTGAGAAGTTGAAGGTGAAAATAGGACATAAAATATAAACACATCATATGCCCCAAAAGACACTGATGGCCATCAAAAACTTGTAGTTAATCCTTTTCTGTAGCAAGCAGGACACCTGTCAAAGAGTTAGCAGGAGCAGTAGATTGCTAAGATATAAAAGGAGCATGCAAGAGAGATAAGGCCATGGCAGTGAACTACATGAATTCTTTGCATCCCTGTTTGCTACAAACTCAAGGAGGTTCCCTTGTTGGAAGTCTTCTTTATTTAGCATAAATTGGAGAGAAATTGAATACTGAAAATATATAATACTGAAAATTATATATCAGTAGGTTTCTAAGAAACAGAGAAACTAAGCAGTAACAATTTCAAAGAACAACCAAATCTGGGATTAGTGTGCAAGGAAAAGAGAAGACAAAGAAGAAAGCTCTCTCAAATCATGAATAGCAAAGACAGGTCAAATAGGGAATGGAAGTTTTTGTATCATGAAGGCAGTGAACAAGGATGTATCAAATCATTAGTTGATTCAAAACAAATAAACCCAGAAGTATTTCCTCATACAGCATGTTGGTAACTTTGAATTTCCTTGCCACAAAATATTGTGGCTTACAGAATTTGACATCACTTAAAGACCTCTTGGACAAATTCATCCATCAGGACCTATGAAATAGAAAGACTCAACCTCTGAGTTTGGAAGTCATATCATTAGAAGCTGGGAATATAAGGCAGGTAGCTATCACTACATGCTTGTCATTTTATAATAATCTTTAGTAAACATCCTCCACTTTTCACCATTTTTCATCGCTTTTGGATGTGATGGCCCAGGATACTGGGCTAGATGGATCTTTTTTTTAGCCTGAGCTGGGACAGCCCTTCTTACATCCTGCTTTTAAGTAGTTCATGCAGTTTGTGGAAAGCTGCCTGTGATTCATTTGAGTCAACCTGAAAAACACAAGTCAGATAAAGGACTCCAAACAGAATTAAGACTGAAAATACTAGGAGGAGGTAACTAACAGAGCAGGGTCAGCAAGTAACGTACAGAAAAGTTAAAGCAGAATTACACTTGCATATAGTCTTTAACTCTTGAAGTAAAAAGTGGCAGTACACATGAGATGACAGAAAATAATCCTTCATCCCTGTAAAAGAAAAAAATACTCTCTTCCTCCCAGCAAGTGAAATGACAAGAAAATTGCAATGTGTCCTTAAAGCAAAAGAAGCTTCATTCTCAGATCAAATTTATATCAATACAATGTTAAAAAGAGCTCTGCAAGTGGATGAATAAGTATGCATAGAAAATGAAGAATATATTAATATACAGAAGTGCAAAAATCATAGAAACTTACCATTATCCATAATTTTTTTTTAAACTAACTGAAGTAATCCCACAGCTACATAACCCATATAAAAGTGGTCTTGGTCATGTCAGTCCTCTGTCATGAAAAATGATTGAATATAAAATATTCTTTCATATTCATTCTATAAGTGAAATCCTCACATAGTATGAACTGCTCAAGGTTCACTAACTTCCACAGAACTACGACAAGTCACACAGCTGAGGATTTGCCCAGCGTGTACCATGTTGGCTGACACAGCAAAGTCATAAATCCAGCCTTGAGGAAATCACAGTTTTCAACAAGCTCATTGCATGTGAGACTGTTAACTGACCATTTACTGAGATTCTTGTACGCCAACCTCCACAGGCCAAAGGGAAGAAGAAGAGAGAAGCAATGGTACAGAGCCTGCAGTTTCCCTTTCCAGCAGCCCTTTGCTCCAAGTGGGCCACCTAACACCTGCACAATAAAGCAATAAAGTAAGCCAATGCAGCTGTGGGATCTGCAGCTTTCATCTTCATGGATAGCAGTACGCTGTCCAGCCCCCCTGGTCTTGGGGCTGAAGTAACCCAAAGCCTCTCTGAACCCAAGCAAGGAAGCTCCCAGTACCAGCACCTGTGAATGAACATTGTAAAGCCCAGTTGTCAACCCCTGCCTTAAATGCTGGAAGATTTATTCACAGTTAAACCCAGATGTTTTCTAAATTGACTGTCATCATAAAATTATCTCGGCCAACAGCAAAGATAGGACTGAGCTGCTGTCCAGTGACTTTCCCTCTCAAGTAACTTCAGAGGTTCTTCCACCTGACAAACTGCTCCAGTGACAGGATGCTCTCATGAGATTCATCATTTGCTTCTAAGTAACCAGACCTCAGGCCCGTCGTAATTTTAGAGCCCACTAAGAAATTCATCCTCTAATTGCTATTCTTGGTTCATCCAAGAATTTGCAACTTCTGTATGAATTCCTTGGACAAATTCAGTAATCTTGTTAATCTCAACCCCCATATTTCTGTTTCTTTCAACTTCTGCTAGCAAAAATTCTCACAGTGCTCCTTCCCAAGAAGGACAGAAACTTTCTGTTCCCTTGTTCCCATACACTCAGGAAAATATCCCCAACCATACATGCTTCTTCTATGTTTCTTCCCGGTGAAACCCTTGAGACCTACATGGCTCACTTCCAGTTGTCCACCTACATTTTCGTTTAATTTCTAAGTCAAATAACTGCATAAAATAATTTAAACTTTATAATTTATAGGAAAAATTTTGCTTTGAAGTAAACCACGAATATTTTTTGCATTCTCAACCACTGAAGCAGAATTGTAGTCATTTTGCAGACATCATAACTTGAAGTTAACTAGTATTTTTTTTCAGGACATACAGCTAGAGAGATTTTTTCCATTTTAATGCAATTCCCTAACGAACCATAGTTAACAGACTAGGTTGCTTTCTGTGTAACCTTGAAAAAAATACAAAAGGTATTTCATTATTGTATGAAAGCGATATGTAAACATGCAAATGTTTCCTGTTGTTATAAGTTTTAAGGAATGACTTCTGTAAGCATTTATCTATAGTACATCTAAATTAAATAGCCCTGCTAGAAGGAAGAGAGAACATTTTATATTCATTTAGTCATTAAACAGAATCAGGAACAGTTGCTAAAATAATGGATCCTGATTATTCATTACCATTATGCTTCACTTGTTGGAATAGATACCTGATAAGAATCATACCAGAACTATAGCTGCTAATAACTACAGCTGCTGAAAGGCCAGGGAGCAGATGCGAAGGGAAAATAGAACAACAATACCTCATTTGGTTTTTTCTGGGGATGCTTGTGTGGTTCTCCTTCATTCTCTTCTACTGAGTTTTGCTTTCATATCTCTGCAGTATCATGGACTGAACTAGGACTGGATTTGGACTCTTTCCCATCTTGTGGAAAGCTTTCTTTCTTGAACTGTGACCAAAAAATTCAAAACCTTGACAAAGTTTATGAACTAAAAGTAATAATAATGTCAAAAATGCCAATAGGAATATTTTATTTCAGTGATTTTTAAAAGATTTCAGCTGCACTATAATTTGCTTATGTTTTGTAACTAAAAGCCATTTTACAGAAAACCAAAATCTTTGAAGTGTCAAAATCCTGTTTTATCAAATTCAATTTTTCAGGGCCTTGAAATCTGATTTGACCTATTTCCTATAAAGTTTTGGCTTAGACAAATAGAAGCATTTTTGGATGAAATTCATTTTGTGAAAAAGCTCCAGGCTAGCTTTGCTGTCCATGGTAGTCCCTACAAATATCACAGGAAACTTCTGGTATATGCAATAGCTTAATCAGCTGGAACTTGAGTAACACGCAGACACGTATCTAACTGATCCCCAGATGACTAGGAAATCTGCGTCCCATATGCTGTTTAAAAAGGGAGATCTTAAAATTTAATTAGGTAGGAGAAAGAAACAGAGCTTGCTTTTTTTTTTTTTAATTGTCATTCTGTTTTTTTTCACTTTATCTATTTAAACCCCATATATTTGCTTAATCCACAGATTGCTCCGCAACTGCTTACAAGCTTTGTCATGTACTACCTAAATTCACCTAGAATTTTGTTTTATTGGCATCCCAAGAATTCAGGTCACAGAGAAACCGACTTGAGAACCCAGGAGATGAGTAAAACCATCATGGACAAACACACATGCTTGCCTGCATGGGAAGTTAGCATGCAGTCATCTATAGCACAAATGTATACTTCACCAAATCAGTTGTCTTTCAGGCTACATCAGTCTGCAGGCTCTTAGTTTTCTTTTTCTTCCCGGTGGTAGTGCAGAGCTTTATGTAGCGAATCAAAGCCCCCTGACTCTTCATAGGTAAATTTTCACAGACCTCTATAAAAAGCTCACAGACTTCCAGGATCCGTGGACTGCATGTGGAAAGCAACACCGGCACCAGTGCTCCAAACTTGTTCCCACATAGAAACTCTTTACAGTGCACAAAGACTGTGAAGTACCTCCACATCGCTTTCAAAAAAACCATCTTTTTCAAGTTCAACTAATTTCTAGTTACACACACAGACATGTGTTTGTAAGTGACTTGTCCAGGAGATCTATGGACTATAATTAGAAAGCTGATTGATTATATAGTCCCATCGTCCTGTGTTTTCTGGTTCTAATTCAGGGAATTTTACCCAACCAGTCTGAGAAAATTTCCCTCCTCCCCAGTAAAGAATTGTGCTTGGTGGTACAAAATAGAAATGTTACTACATTTCTTGGGCATAATGAAGTGCTCATGGCACCAGCAGAGACTTTGACTTTATACATAAGGCTTATTAAGACTTAGTTACCTTTTAAGGTTGTAGGAAAGCAAGCATAGAGCATGAAGTGCTCTGCCAGAGCAGCTTTATCAAACCCTACATTGGCAGTTCAGGGGATTACCAGCCACAGCTGTCTGCCTTCTGCAGGGGGGCATGCCAGCCCTCAGCTGCTCCCATTGCTCTCCTGACTGCAGAGCATATACAAACTCAGTTGGGTGTCCTTATGACACCCGCACATAAAAAGAAAGGGGAAAATTCAGTGCCTGGAAAAGACCCTCTCCCTGATTGCGGGGCACAGTTAGTTGTCCTCTAGCAAATCTAGCCGCAGTTATCCCTGCACTGAACTGGTTGTGAGAGTGGGTTTGGGTTAAAAATTATCAGAGCTTTTTTGGGGGTGTGGAGGGACAAGGTTTGGATCCAGGTTGTTGCAAGGCCCCATAATTTTACAAGAACAAGTGAAGGAAGTCATAGGCTGGGAATGAGCAGCTGGGGGCTGTTAAGATGGCATTGTCAGTGAATGGCACCACTTCCCTGAATTTTCGCTGAAACACAGAGCATGAGCATTTGGATAATGAGCCATGACATCTGAGATGTGGGAGCGGTACCAAGCAGATGGGCCAATACCTGCTTAAAGTGCTCCAGCTCGAGTCACTGAAAAGGACATCTGTCTCTGCTCTCAGACTGGGTGCCTTAGTGACCCCACCGCAGCTGGGCATCAAGCACTCTTCTGTGTGTTTATGAACGGGTGTTTTTCAGAAGCCTGTACTCTGAATGGTATTTTGAATGAATTTTCACAAGGCAGCCAAAAAACTCCTGCTGTCATATGTGTCGAATATCAAGCCCTTGTTGCAACACACAGAGGTACTACAGCTCCTCAGCAAAACAGTTGCAAAAATATTTTTAAGGTGCCAAACCCAGCAACCTTTTCCCTTAGCACTTGTTCAACAAAATTTTAGCTGAAGCTTTCACTCTGAGGCACACAATAGTTTTGGAGATTTCAGCCCCCAGAATGAAAGTTTGGCACAGTTAATGGCATCTGAAATTTGAATTCCTGAAGGCAAATGCTGGACACCTGTGGCTACATTATCCTTTAGTCTAAAAAGTTACCCTGTCTGTCCTTTTCTCTTTTTTTGTGTCAAACCCCAGACCATCATATTTTTCTCAGTAGCACTTGGGCCAGCATACAACATTAAAAGCATATAGAAATGACTAATATGAAAGGGCTGAATAAAAGGCATTTAAAAAATAAAACAGAAATAAATCATTACTTAAGAATAACTGTTTTGTTTGCTTGTCATTAGACATCTGTTCATAGACACTGCAAATATTCCACTTTGTGTCTGGGTTTAATAGTAACAACTTTGCAGGGATGCCTTCTTCTTCCTCATTGTTTTCACTTGGTTTCTAGGGCAAACAAAACCATTTTTTTCAGCTCTTTAATAAATTAAAGCTCTTATAGAGTTAGAAGTAAGTAACTGCATAGTATGGAAACTAAATCCAGTAAGCTTCAGAATGCGTCAAAGGTCACTATATGCACAGTATGAAACTCTTTTTTTCTTGCTCCCTTCCCCCCTGGTAATCCCCAGGACCTCTCTGCAGTGACTGAGTAGAATGCAGGGCAAAACTTGACCTGAAAAATGTGGAGCTAGCCATCCTCTTCCTCCTCTCTCCCTGTCATCTGCTGACAGACAACCAAGTGTACTGAATCCAAACTGTTTATTTTGCTGGGAATGCCATCTGCGAGGTGGCAGCTGGGGTGGGACGGAAGGCACATAGACGAATGAACAGCGATAAATATAGACAGTAGACAAAATTAGGAGAAGTTCTGCTGCTTTCCAGTGTTCTGGATCTTTGCATGTTTCCATTAAGTGGATACAGCTCTTCTTAAACTGGTGTTTGAACATCTGGATTATTTAGCAAGACAGCAAATTCAGAACATTTGAACAGAGATGTCAGACAAGCCAGTTTAGGCAAAATGCTAAGACTACTGAAAATGCTGAAGTAATTTACAGTTATATTCTATTTATAACGTATTACAGTATACTGGAGATAGCAAGGGGAAAAAAAGAAGATGAGTAAGTATTGTCAAAAGGAGTATGTCACAAATCATCCAAAATGAAAAATCAGTGAAGATCGGGAGAGAATGTTTCTTGCAGACCAAGGATAAAATCCATGTCTGGATCATTGACAACTGAACCTGAATTGTACAAAGGAATTTCTGGCATAATGTTTTAATTTCCCATTGCTATTCAAAACGATCACTTACATTTGCATCATCCCTTTTCACCACATTACAGAAAAGATAATTGAACAACTAAAACCCCATCTTAACGTATTCAGTTCTGTAAATAAGATGATGTCAGAGGAAATTTTAGAGATTGAAATTTTGCTCATATCTCTTCACTAGCAGATTGCTAAAAACATCTTGTCTACACAGAATCACAGAAGGCTAAGGTGGGAGGGGACCCCTGGAGATCGTCAGGTCCAATGCCCTGCTCAAAGCAGGGTCTGCAATGCAGCAGGTCGCTCAGGGCCATGTGCAGTTGCATTTAGAATTATCTCCAAAGACACAGACTCCACAACCTCTCTGGGAAATCTGTTCCAGTGTTTGACCAACCTCATGGGAAAAAAGTTTCTTCTTCTGTTTAAATGGAATTTCCTTTGTTTCAGTTTGTGCCCATTGCTTCTTATCCCTTCCCTGAATACCAGTGAGAAGAGCCTGGCTCTGTCTTCTTTGCTCCCTCCTATCAGGTATTTATACACATGGATGAGATCCCCCCCAACTTTTCTCTTCTCAAGGAGAATATATTAATAAATATTAGTAAAACATTAATAAAATATTTAAAAATATATGTTTACTTACTTTGGAAGCATTTCAGAAGAATCTTCGCTGATTTGTCCACAGTTTTCACATTGAATACAGCTCCCAAGATCCTTTTTAGGCAAGTGCCACTGCTGTTAGTAGTTTCATCTACTGCAGCAGGAGACCTTACTTCAGCTATGTTGTATACTTTCAAACTATACGTAGGTAAGTCATTCAGTAAGACATCCTCCTCTTCCCTTAAGTGTTTAATTAGAATAGACATACATTTCAACCTTTTTTATCTCACTCTTGGGGTTTTTCTAAAGTTCATTACATTTAAGAGCAATCAATAACAAGAAGTAAGCTCAGTCCTCGAGCAAGTCTACAGCTGCACTACACCTGAAGGAACTAAACCACACAGAAGCTTTTTAATGCACTGTAATTTATGGAAGTTGGATTCACATCCCTAACTTGATTTGCCTTAACCTTCTTGGTTGTCCTTATTTAGAAGTGCCTGGAAATAAAGATTTCATGTTCAGTGCTGCAGTTCTCTATGTGCAAGACTTAAAGAGAAGGAAAGGACATGTCATACTGGTAAACAAACTTAGTCAACATTGGTCCACTTTAACAAAATCTATGTAATCAAAAGTGTGAAACTACATACACATATCAGTTATAATAAGCCTGTCACTCTATCTTCTCTTCAGATTTCCTAAAATGTAGTTCTATGTTGCAGTAATATTTGCCTGTAGTGCAAGATAAGACCTTCTCTCTGATGATAATGCACAGACATATTTTCATTTAAGCATTAAATCTTTCAAAGCTGATACCCCATGCTGATAAACAGGTTTCTCAACAGGCAGCATGAAGTTCACATTACCAGCAGTACATATCTAAGCTGGGTGTGGAAAACCACACAGCAGCTACCCCTACAAGGTTGCAGTTTCATGTCTCCCTTCAGGTGACTTACTTAACTGCTAAGTGACAAGCCAGTTCCCTCCTCCCTGCTGGTAAGAGTTGTCCCACGTTCATCTTTGCACCACCTTCGACACTCGCTGTCGAGACATTTCTGCATGGTTGCCTACCAGCTCTCTGCTGGGTCAGATTCCTGCTGGCGAAACAGTTCAGTGACCAGGGTCAGCCAAGCCAAGCACCAAGCCGAGCCAGAGTGTCAAGACCTGACCGTCTCTCTACTCTGGGTGACAACCCTGGAATATTCCAGGGGTATTGGGAAAGTGAGCAGGAAGTGCCGTGCTTCAAAAACGTGTCCCAAATGCCTGGAGAGCAGCTGAAACAAGAGGATGGCATGCTAACAAATGAGCTAATTGTAAGCATCAGTCAGTTTATAAACTGACTACAGTGTTTGAGTAATTTTAAAGGATCTGTTTATTTGAAATACAAGCCACAGATATATTTTTATATAAGTTTTGGAGGCTCATTTCTGAAAGCAAATCATACTTCCAGAATGTTCTAAATATATAGTATTATGCATAATTCTCCTCTACAGTGTTCATGATGGATGGATAAACAAAGGTGAACTAACATACATCACACAAAAATGAAGAATAACCAACACTGCCAATTTTCTATGGGACATGTATTACAGCCATTCAGCTAATTCCCGTGGGCTCAATTTCTGGCCTTGGTGGAGCAATTCTCTTTGTCCTTTGCAGTTTACCTTAAAATCTTCCACTCTGATTAGTAACTTCTTAGAATTTTTCTTGAGGAAGAACCTGGAACCACAGGTCATCTGCAATAAAAAGGAAAAACATTTTCCACCAGCCGCAGTGAGTGGTTCACAGAACACCAAATAAAGCACAAGCAGATTATCGTGATACCTTAAAAATACTGAATTGGGTTGTTTTGCATAAATTTTTACAGAAATTCTTAAGGTCTCAAGTAAGCATCTGAATTCCATTTAAATAAAATTAAGCTTAAAAAAAACCCAACTGTGTTCTTAGTCTCATAATTTTTCAGATACCTTGAGATTTAAGACCCCTCCCCACAGAAAAGTTCAAATACATTCGTAAAAACTTAAAGTTTATTGCCCCATTTAAGGTTATGTACGAAAATGGAGAAGATAAATGACTCTTGATGTATAACTAAGGGAGAACCATTTGTGTGAACTGGTTCTTATTCTTCAACAGTTCACAGTTCATATACTCCCAATAATGAAAATGGAGTCAACACAATGCATGAGGATCAGATTTTAATAATCCAAGGACATTTACACCACATCAGAGATCCTCAGCAGCCACCTACACAAACTCTGCAGTCACCTTCAATACCGTAATTTCAAATTTGCAGCAGAGAACCTACAACAAAGCAAGAGTACTATGTGTATCCTAGTTTTCTTGAACTCTTTTCTGAGACAAAAGCTTTGGTACTCAGCAAACACTTTCACATATCTTGGTATTTGTGGATTTATTTTTTTTTAAAGCAGCAGGTACTATACATCTGTTTTGCTCTTAAAGAAATATTTGCCAATTCAAAAAAAAGAGCAATGGTTCAGCTGGGTAGCTAGTTTAATAAATGACTGGATTTGGTAACAAAGTGAGTCACTGAAATGGCCACAGAGATTTTCGTGGAGGTCCCAATGGCCTCCTGTCCTGGAATAATCTCTGGTGGATGGTCCAGTTTCCACCTCAGCCACATAAAGTTACTTACTTCAACCAAAATGCTGTATGTGGTGGTTACCCAGGAGAATAATAATCTTAAAAAGAGGCAAATTGCAATTCTAGTTCTGAAGAACGAGTCTACTTTTGAACATCCTAGGGGAGCAGTATAGCACTGCTTCTTACACAGCATTCCCTCCTCACCAGAATTTTCTGTGCTGGAGAAAAATAAAGCAGCATTTGTTTTGTGTTGTAGACAGAGATTTTTTTTTTTTTTTTTTAAAAAAAAAAACCACTAACAAAAAACCCCAAAACAATGACAATGTCATTTTCCTAGAAGAAAAATCTGCAATAGCTCAGGATTTCTGTAAGTATTTTGGAATCCTGGGAAGGAAGGAGGAAAGCTGTTGGGTTTATTTTCTTATATATGTTTTATATATATATATATATATATAATATATAAGTACCCCAGAGCAGGAATGCTGATTTCCTAGCGCTCTTCCCCAAACACCAGAGAATATTCCCTTCCATACACTTGCAGGCATGATAAGAAGTAAGAAGCAGGATGACAGTCTGTCTCCCTTCTGCTAGTAGTGCTTGAGAAGCGGCCCCGGAGGACAGGCACATTTCCTGGGGTGGGTTACAGAGGTACACAGTAGCACAGCAGCCACTGCAGACGTGCAGGAGGAAAACTGAGTACGTTACAACTGAATGCCTCAGCCAGGCTCTTCCTGGCTGTGAACTGTGTGTGTAAAGTGCAGCCCTATACACAGTTTCATATAAAGCAGTTTTTCATATTAAGGGAATCCATGAGAGATGGATTTGAACTCTCCTTCATCCTCCTGCCACTGATGTGCACTGTAGTTGCCAAGCAGAGGCAACGTAGTCTACTTGTCTCCATTTTCTTCCTTCATGAGTCGAAAAGTGCATATAATGTGCTAGTAGTAGTTTAGAAGTGGTAGGATTAGTGAATGAATAAGCTTTTAATGTAATGAACAAGCCATCATTCAAAGACTGATTTTTTAAATATCCTTTTCCACTGCTCAGTGGGCCTTGATAAACAGGTATACCAGAAACTACTTTATATTAGAAATTACTTCCAAGCTGAATTTGCCACTTCATCAGGTGGTCACAGTTTACAGAGAAAGCAGATAAATAAGTTGAAAGAGAAAAGATGCCAGTATGAACAACAACACTGAAAAAAACTAACAGTGAAACAAATTCTGTGGTTCAAAAGAGTTTCTCTGTTGTTCTCTTGGGAGAACATTCATTGAACCTGGACAGAGATGCCTTCATTTTGCCTGCTAAATGTCTTCTGAGGTTTCCCCTCTAGCACGTGGAGAGGAATGGAGTCCTCCGAGAGGCAGTGAGAGCAGAAGCCTCGGGTTAGCTGTGCTAAACACTGCCTGGAAGAACCTTCCTTTTCATACATTGCTGAAAATTAGGACGCTGCCTAGTTAAGTAAAGTACTTCATGTTGGGTGTTCCACATTAAAAAGATTCGTTAGCGTTTTAAAAGAGAAGATAGCAGTATTACCTGAGAATAAGTATTACAGAATCCTGGAAAGTCAAATTCTTGTTTTTATGCATCTTCATTCATGCAAATGTGGAACCTTACACTGAATTTTTATTCTGGTGAGTAATCTGCCTTTGACTTCAATGGATTCTACTATATATGAACAAAGCAATCGTCAGGTTTTGCATTTACACAGTAGCCTCCATTTGTCTTCAAGTGGGACTGTTATGTTGTAAAAACTCCCAAATCATGCCAATTTGTCCAGATGAGATTTCAAATCTCCTTTTTAATATTCAGCTTCAGCAATACGGAAAGCAACACTGCCAAATACTCCATAACCATTCAACTGTGATTACTCACATTTTGATTAGCAAATTCTCATAAATACCATTTCACATGGGTGTTGTCACCTGCCCTGTGCTAGATACATCATCTCCTCCATGCAATTAATTAGCAAACATTGAAAAATGAGTTTATGACCTGGAATGGAGTTTTGACAAACTCTTCCTAAGACATACCTGAAATACAGCCCAGGAGAATCCTCAACAGATACAAATGATTTATGCATATACAATAGTGCACAGCCTCCAAACACGCTAAAGACCTGCCAGGAGCAGCAGTAATTCAATAAATGCTTTGAAATAAAGAACGTAAAAGAGACCATAACTGAGGAATGAGGCACTGAATCCTCCAACGGGGGAAAGGTAAGGAGAACGCTAATACTTTGGGGGTTTTACAACATCCCTGTACTTCCTGATGGGCAAAAAGGTGAGGAAGGAACACAGAACAAGAACGGTTTGGACGACAGACATGGAAAGCTGCACATCGACAGTGCTCTGCTGTTTCCTTATTTAGGTAAGTAACACTTAGTCTTCTGAGCCACAGGTCCAATTCACCCACCATACTAAGCTACGCCACTATAACAAGAGTGACCATAACACATTCCCTTTTGCCTCCTCTTCCGCAGAGGCTGTCTGCTGACTGTCCCACTACCTTGACTGCACTTGGGTGAGCACTGCCGCCATGCTTGGACCAATGCTCTGGCTCTCCTGTGGATGAGGCTGTGGCTTCAAATTGCAGCAAAGCTGTCATAGCAACCAGCTGCCATGATAAGGGGTGTCCCCACACTTCCCCTCTTGCATGTTGTCACCACCTCCCTAGGGCCAGCAGCGGTCCTTGGCTGGCCCCTGGGTGAACTGCTTCAAGGGAGGTGGACAGCAACAAGCCAACCCTCCCCAAAGAGGCAGTACTCAGTGTGGTGTTGTCTTACTCAAGTCAGTCATTAAACAGCAGCAAGTACAAGCAATTGCTGAAACCTAGCCGAGTGTTTTTTCACATGTGGGCTAGAAAAGAAAGAGGCTGTGGTATTGCTGTAGGAAGCAAGAGACCCAAAACACCCAGTATGGTGAGCACCATTCTGAAAACATAATATTCTCTTATTCCTTGGAGCAAATCATTGGGTGCCTCATACTGGAAAAGAAATACACTAAACAAACCAAAACAGTAGGTTAGGAACTGGAAAACAAAACCAGCTAAACATAAATAAATCATGGATGTCTCCTAGCATAGTAAAATTCTTGGGCATTGTCATCTGCTGCTTATTACAGTTTCATTTACATTGGAATTTTCTTTGTTTCCCTGCAACTTTTGTGTATCCAAATAATTACAGTTGTATTACTGTATTATTTTAAATCTAGTCAGTAAAGTGAATAGAAGAGCCTGTCTCTGCATTGTTCTGGCCAATATTACATTCTATTACATAAGAAATGGGAAATAAATCAATTTTAATGCATCACTTTAATAAGACGACAACCAGAGTTCTAGATTGCAATTATGGAGATAATTACAATTTCATTGGTACTGCTTAAGACTAAGAATACAAAATTTACCTTGGATGAACAGTTCATTATTTAAGATGAACCCAAGCTATTTTTCTTCTAAATCATATCTTGGCTTGTTTTATTTCTTAACTTGGACTGTTTAATAAAGGCATAAAGAATTTTACAGGTAGAGTATATCAAAACAGGCTAGCTGGTTCAACAGAAAATTCCTGTACAGTGATTTGAGAAAAAAAAACATTAATTTTGAAACAGCTCTGCAGGCTGAGTATAAAGATTATTAAACATAAGTTTTATATATGCAGAAAAATTGCTTTTGCATGAATTCACTTTTAAAATGTTAATATATGCATAAGAAAATTGTGTTTCTTAATCTCTGAAGAAACACTTATCACTAGGAACCGCTTAATTCTTTTCCTGTGCTTGATTTATTAGCTTATGAAATTATGCTAATAGTTTGCATGTTAATGGTTTAGGGGCTCAAATGACCTGATTTTAATAATGAAGTAATTTATGCAGTAAATGTAATCAGCATCTATGAATCTCACTTAAAAGAACATATCAGTGATTACCTATGCTAAAAACAAATGATTGTCAGCATGGTATACACTATATGTTATGACAGGGAACTGGGATGTGTTCAGCTCAGCACACCCTTTAGGTTGGCTGAGTCCCACTTCAATGAACCACACTAAAGCCTGCAACTGCAGCTCTAACAACTGTTTACAGACCTTCAACTGCAGACTGACTTCTTCACATGGTCATCTTCAAAGGAAAAAGACAAGGGTAGGAGATGGACAGCACCAGAACTAAAGTCTAACCTGAAGCCAGTAGCAATTGTTCCATGAGTAGAAGACCTCCGTGGCACAGAGATGTCACACACCTGGATGAAGGGGATTGTAGGAAAAAGGGAAAGCCTTTCTTCAGGGAAGAAGTTGTAGGTTTTACAAATTACAAGAAAAACTACACTTTTGTTAAGGATTTGACCTGCATGGCATATAAAAGATGCAACCCCCTGCAACATTTGGGAAGCCTATGTGAAACAGATCTTTCACAAAGATTCTTTCCTAAATCATCAGTATTTACAGACCTGCTCACTGTAAGGATGTATTTGAACTGTGCCTCTGTTCCCCTGCATCATTTACTGTGCTGTTCCCAAAGACGAGAAGAAATTCAAGACTGGGCTTTGAAAAGTAAACAGCAATGCTTTCTTTGTGGTAATGTAAGCTTGTGTTTTGATAACCTGCTGAACATCGATATTCATTTTGGTATAAAAAAATTCAGAAATATATTACTAGCTGCCAAAGATGATCTAACTGTTCAAACATCTAGACAGCAGCTGAGGGAGGTCTGCTGTATAAAGTCAATGGAAGAAACCCCATTGATTCAGCAGAGCTGGATCATTTATTCCCCAAAGAAATGCCTAAAGGCCAGAAGTCCTCTCCCCTTCCAAAGACCAAAACTGAACAACTATATTTTGTAATTAATAAATACTTTGCTTGCAGCATCTCAAGCACATGATACAAAACTGTCTTCAAACACCATTTCCAGAGTTGTTCATTTCACAAAGCAAAAAGGTGATATATTCTGGAGTGTGGCTAATGCTCTTTATTCCAGAATTCAGACTACTAGCTTGATGCAGTTTATTTCATATCTTAAAGAGGAAAACAAGCAGAGGTACCAGATACTTTAGCATTTTTTTATGTTTCATCCCAGTTATAAACAGACTCCATGTAAGCCCAAGGCATGTATGAATCATGCAAAAATAACTCAACATAAGCTGTTCAAACCCTGCTCCTTCCATAGACCACAGAGGCCTCCCTGTGCATTCAGGTGCATACAGTGCTGGAGTAGGGCCTCCGAGACCCTCATCAAGGGGGTCATGGTAGAGAAGGCAACCTAAAGCCCAGGCTGCTGCCTGCGCAGAGCTTAGAGAATGGCAAAGCTGACCCTCCGCATTAGCCCTGGATAGGGACTGGGCTGAAGGTGTCCCTATAAAAGCAGACAGGGCTTACTCTGCAAGCTGCAAAGTAAGTCCCCAGCTCCCGAGGAGCTCAGGCTGGGCTGAACTCCACTAGTAGAATAAGAGCAAACTTGATCAAAGCCTGTATGTTTGCTTTCAATGTGGATGCCGTACACGCTGTTACCATAGAGCTCTGACAGCTTAATGAGCTATCACCTGTCAGCAGAGTTGCTGTTACCATGTGCACGCTCCTACCCTGCCCCTTCTCTTCAGGGAAATGATCTTGTTCAGTCTCAGGGAAGGTCTCCTCGAGGAGTGGTAGCTGCATGGAGCTGCCTGCTGCAGTCCCTCTTGCAGGCCCAGACATCCTTGGCTTGCCAAACAGGATTTCTGGAGGTGAAAATTTCCCTCCTCCATTTCCCTGTGTTGTGCCTGGAGGACATTCCCCTGACAAGAGCGACCTGCTGTTGGCAGAGGCAGGGTCAGGAAGGCAGAAAGTAAAAGGAGAAATTTCAAAGTTCAGACCGTTTATTTGGCAAACTGCAACAGCTCAAAGCGGTAAGTATCTGTCTGTTGTTTACATGGAAATGTGACAGGACTAACTTGCTGCTAACAAACTAGACTCACAAACGCCACAAGCCCAAGCCACAGCGCCCCGAGTGCTGGTGCATGCTTCCCATCAGACACACACACAGAAACACCTGGATAGCCGGCACCTGCATTTCAAAAGCAAACAGGAAAATCCCGGCATGCTCTCTCTTCCCCACTTGTAGGAATCTCAGCCTCCCTGGCTGCGTCAGGACCTCGGGCCCTCTGGTTTCCTCGGCTGTCAGAGGAGAGGGAGTGCTGCCATGGCTGCCCTCTGCTCCCAGGCAAGGGCTGGGTGCCAGCAAGATGGCGGCTAGGCTGCCCACCTGCCTGCCGGCAGCCTCATCTGCCCAGCTTTGGCTCTCTTGCAATGCGAGGATGCTGTCCCAGCCCCTTCCACAGAAGGACTGAGGTGGTTGTTGGCATTAGGAGGTGCGTGTTTCGTCTTGCTGTGCTGCATTCACTCTGGCTGAGAGCTTTCTGCAAGGCAGGGGGGTGAATGGAGGCTCATGTTTGGTGCGGGAAGAGTGTGAAATCTGGAGGGAAGGGCCAGGGGACCCGTGGTGCTTCCTCAGCTGCTGTGGCTTGGGAAGGGAGGCACAAGAAGGAGGCGGGTAACTGTGGCTGCTTGGCATGGAGGGCTATCTGTGAGGTTTCATACCGACATTTAAAGTCCAAAAAAAGCACTGACACACTGAAACACATTATTTACAAATGGGCTAACCTGCCCTGGGTATAACTCAAACACTGCAACTCCAGAAATTAGCTTGGTAGAAACCATTCTTGTATTTACTTATCTGAATTATAGCAGAACAGAAACGTATCACAACACACACAAAATGCTAGATGATTTGAAACTATCAAATTGCTCATTAGCTGGCTTAAATAACTGCAGACTGTTAGCACAGCCATCTTCATTTCATGCTACTTTTGTTTCTTACATTGTACCTTGATTTAATATTAGGCTTTAAAAACTTCTGGGCAAGGATTTGTTTCCCTATATACTCGTTCTACCCCTAGTAAATAGGCCTATGTTGCAACTAACACCTGCAGTTTCTAAAACGCAACTAGCAATAATATTTATTGCTTTTTTGTATGCCTATCCAGAAAAAGAAATTGTTACCAGAATAACACTCAGAACAATAACAGGATGCAAATGTACACCCTATTCTTCCAGCTTGCGTGCTTTACTCCAGAATCATGCCAGTTCGTGTGGAAGTCAGTGGGAAACCTGACCAAATGAGGACTTCTGATTTGTGTTCCAGGCATCTTTTTGCTGGATTTATCACAGTTAATGCCCTTTTGTTTGTCTCTCTTCACAAGCCAGGAATGTAAGTAGGCCAGAATGGCGAATCTGCACATTTGGTCAAGAAAGTTGCTGTGATTTCAGAAACAGGTGTGAAAAACACCATGTTGCAAGCTGGGAGAATAAAAATATGGGATTAAATTTATTCATAATTTTTAGAAACAAAAAGGAGAAAAAAAGCCCAACTTCCAGTAACACCATGGAGCCTTTCCTGAGTCTCATCACTCTTTCTTTATTTTAATTTTAATTCCTGGAATCTCAACACCCCAATATTCCTGGATCAGTTTGCGCTCCTGCAGAACACCCTGATCCTGCGTAGGAGTGGCTAACCATAGGGATAGGGGGTTTTGCACATCCCTCCCTCTTTCTCTCCACCTTCCCCATTCCCAAATCAAATGTCTCCTGCCTCCTTCAGTGCTGTTTTATGGCTCTTTGACTCCTCTCCTCCGCCTGTGGCCTGCCTCTTAGAGCATCTTTCATGCTCCCCCTGCCCCCCCAGCAGAGCAGCCTCAGGCCAGGGTGACCTCTCCCTCGGGATCTTTTGTCTTGTGCTCTCTGACAGCCTGGAGTGACAGGGAGCAGGATCCCCACCCCAGTGCTTCCCTAATCAAGCAGGGCTCACACAGCTCATGCCTGCCTGCAGGCATCTCCCTTTAATGCGACATTGATCATCATGACACAAAATGGTCACAGAGATCACTTCCTAAAATTCAGGAATGTGACAGCTAGAGACAGAATTGCTAGTCTGTGGCCTGAAGACTATATGGATTATTCAGGTCAGGATAAATCAGGATGGATATTTGCCCTACTTCCATATTCTAGCTATTAATAACCAAAAGCACGCCAGATTGTGGCTTGTTCTGTGCAACTGCACAAGGGAGCAACGCTCCCTCCCCCACGCCTCCACAGACACATGCACAGACTAATATTTTTGGCTAACATTTGAAAGCCATTCGCAAACCCAGCCTCTGAGCTCGGATTCAAGCCCCAAGCACGTGGAGGCCCTCCTTCACCAGGCAAGAAAGGGAAGCGAAGGCAGGCTGTAAAAAAATACCGGAGACCTCTCCTGGTCTACTGCCCCAGAAACCCTAAAGAATACAAGCTGCTGCCCTCCCCTGTTTTCTTCAGGCCACAAGCACAGCTCAGTCACTCAGGGCTCACCCCCTTTGCCAAGCACACTGCCCCAAAGTGAACCTCCGTCTGGGAAGACCTGCTAGAGAGGCTGCTGAACACCTACCAGAGAAACACAGCCACACCGCTCCTGGAAAGCTTTCACTGAACAAAGCTGCACCTCCCCCAGCTTTAAAATAGCGAGTGAATTATCCTCCATATTGAGTCAGCACTCACCTTTTAGAAGAATGCATGACAGAAATTGTACTGTGTCTCTGCAGAATACTGGCTTTTATGAGCCATCATTAAAATTTTGGAAGGTGAAGCCCTCAGAAACCTGAATTTCTTCTATTTTTAAAATGGTCTTTCAAAAGCTGGCTTTTGGTTTTTGTTGCAAAGGGAAAAATAGAGATATTTTTTAGTCCACTGACATGGAAGAAGAACTGCCCTGACAGCTGAGACAGCTTCTCTGAATAGGAACCCTCTGCTCTTGGGAGTTGGAAAGCTATTCTCTGCCATCCCTTTTGGGTCACTTATGCAATCTGCTCTAGCAACTGGTGCCAGTTCAGTTCAGCTACAGACCAGACTCTTTGGACTGTCTAAATGCCATTCCCTGGATTTGTCTAGGAATAAAGCCTTTACACTTCCCTCAACCACCATATTCATGGCCTATTACCGTAAAGCATTACTGCTAGTCCCAGTCCATAAAATGCCAGAGGTTCCCACTTAAATTCCCAAAAGGTAGCTCTTACGTAGCAACTGCACCACACAACAGTTAGGCAGTAGTTGAACTCTCTTTTGTCTGTGTTTCTAGACACTACTCCATATTTTATTTATCAGCTAAAAGCCAAGCACAGTAACAATAACAAGAGTAGGTCGAGTGCCAAGAGCAGCATATGAGCCTCAACAACACTCGTCTCCCCTCTCCTGCTTCTCCCGCACCACTCTGTCCACTGTTGACTCTGATCTTACTTAGTTGACATGAGGCCTCTGTGATTGCAGTTCACAATCCCTGTGTCTTCTGTCATCTGCTGAGCATAGTGCTAGTATTTCTAAGCAGTTTCAAACAGGCTCTTCCTGCTCAGCTCATTTAATAACTAGATTTGCTAGATGTGTAGCCATTATTTGGCAGAGGGCATAATATGTACTTGCCAAGTCCTATCTTGGGTTACTCTTCCAGAGATTCTTTGGGCTGGGGAAATAAAAAGCGTCCTTCACTTTGTTTCAGTAAGAAAACCTATTTTTTTCTGCTTCCTTTGATTCTAATCATACTATTATCCTGGACAGAGACATCTTCAACTAAATACTGGTCAGAAGTTTCCTGATGACCTAAACTGAGAGTATGTTAATAAAATAACAGAAAGCTTACTCTGGTCTCCCCCCTGCATTGGGTTGTCCAGCTAAAGTAACTATACTTTTGCTTATGAAGGCACAAGTTGGAGCAAATCCTCCACAGCAGTCCAGGAATCTGGATGTGCTGATAATTGTTCAAAGTCACATTCTGATTAACATGGGTGCCTCCATTTCCAGGAGTACTGGAGCCTCCCCATTGAAAACAAGAAGAAAAATCTCCGGGCTTGTTACATTAAAAGGTTAGTGAGGAAATGACAGGCTGCTTGGGGAAAGAAGAAAAAAAGTGTAGCACTCCCACATTACAAACCTAATTTCAAGGAGGTAAGAGAATGAAAAAAAATTAGCATTTCCTTCTCTTTGCATCCCTGCTAAAAGGATAAACAATCTGGGTTGCTGACCTTTCTAAATTCAGGGACTGAAATACATCATTAAGGATGGCTGAGGGAACTGCCCCTCAGAGGAAGTACAGAGAAAAGACAAGGACAGCCCAAGGAAGTACATGGAGTCCAAAGGTTTTGAATAGAGCTAATACATGAGCAGAGATAGAAGGTGACAGGGAGATTTCTCTCCTTATTGCCTGTCCCTATCAGTCAAAATCTGAAGCAGGAGATCTGATGTACCCTTCCAACATTGACCCTCAACATCTCACTAAAATAGACTGTGGCTTAACAGCTATGATAGAGCCTGACACTCCTAATGGGGTAAGTTTCACACGAGTTAAGAACAACTGCTGGGCAGACAGCTGGAACTGTAACAGGGAGTCAAAAATTTTGGAGAGAGAATAAAGAAAAACAGAATCATGTCCACTTATAAGTGAGATTCAAACACAGAAAAAACTTACTCTTGAGCTACAGTCAGCCTCTATTCACTGTAGATGCTTATTGCTGTATTGGATCCCACATTATAATTAGCAAAGGAAGCACCAAATGATGAACATCTGATTTCGTTTGCAAACATATATATACACAAGATGATGTCTTGTCAAGGCAAAATACAAAGGCTTAACAAATTGTGTAATTATACATTTCCTGCAGATCTTCTGCTACTTTTCTTATAGTATTTGAACATTGCTCACCATGTTATCAACAGCTTTTCATTATTTAATTATTTAATCAGCTGATTACCATATTTATGCATTGCACAACTATGAGATTTGGTGCTCTCATATAAAAGGTACAAATATAAAATTGACATTGTATGTGAGGGCCTTTTGTTCAAATGTAATACTGGTTTTGAGATAACAAAAACATACATAAAATGTGTTTCTCTATAATCACTACTTATTTCTATTATTCCCTGTATTATACAACATGGGAGGCCTGCTGGAGCTCTTAAGGGGTTATTTTTTCCTGCCCGACGTTACCAGTGTTATTTTCCTCTATACATACTTCAGAGAAGCACTAGTCCAATAAAAACCTTACTTCCTAAGGGAAATTCCCTTGCAGAACACTGTCAGCAAGAACTGATACCAGACAAATGGGAGGAAGACACACTGGAGTCAGCTTCCCAAACAAATCCAAACTCACCCTCATGTTCCTCTACTTAATAAGGCAACAGTTCTAAGCTTGAGCGATGTGAACAAGAGATGCAAATGTACTAACACATTTCCTGGAAGGCTACTTGGAGACAAACAACAATTTTGCAGCAGAATACTACAGACCTACCAATATATACACGTATTTATTACAGTAATATTAAAACAACAGACTGCTTCCTTCACATGTCTGTGCAGCTTGTGCACAATGGGAGCCTCTTTCTTTTCACTGTCTCTGGCCACTACTCGATCCAAAAAAAAGCAGCAACAGCCTCTCCCTCTTTCTCCCCTCCCATGACTATTTGAGA
Organism: Pandion haliaetus; assembly: GCA_013401275.1. Taxonomy (NCBI): domain Eukaryota; kingdom Metazoa; phylum Chordata; class Aves; order Accipitriformes; family Pandionidae; genus Pandion; species Pandion haliaetus. The sequence continues at coordinate 2,314 of VYZV01039860.1, read as the reverse complement.
TTCACATGGTTTTGTTTGCTTCACTGAGAAATGGAAAAAAGACTAAAAGGAGGGTCAGACACTCACAACAGCCTAATTTTTTGTTCTTATGAAAGAGTGATACTTGCCTATCTAAAATCGTTTTATTTACTCATATAGCTGAAGGTAGGAAGGACTCTGGAGGCAGAACAAAGTTAAATCTGGTTTTGCAGAGGTAATCAAGAAAGGCTCTCACAAGATAATTCAGAGAGATTAAAAGTCACATTGGCTCTTGGACACAACTTGGGTGTTCTTACTGACAAATATTGTCACCTAATTCCTGGGAGGATTTCATCAGCGTTACAAAGGACAGCAATAATCCCACTTAAAATGCCTTCTACAAAAAGACTTCTTTCACCAAGGAATTGATTCATTAGGGAAGTCTCATTTCTCTAACCAGCACCAAAAATCCAAACTCATGCTCATCTCTGATATACGTCTATAAAAGATATATATCTGACACATGCATGCATGCACTTACTAGTTGTAGTTGTCCATATATGCTAAGCCATCAGTAATTCATGTTTCTATTGGATGAGACAGGAAAACAAGGACCCTAAGAGAAATCCAGATTGTACAACCATTATTGGGCAGGCTTTGGACCCTGCCTAAGACATTATTTATACTTCCACACTTAAACATGAGCGTGTTCAGTGAACAAATTTCTTGTAAGAGCAAAAACTTGAGAAGATTCTTTATTAAACATCAGCTATGTCTTGAGAATTAGTCACCCTTTTTGACAGTAACTCACCAGGCCCAAGTAAAATATTTTATTTAACTACCTCTGCTTTGAAGCTGTAAGCAGTAAAAATATTTTTCTTAAATGGCTGTTAAAGAACCTATTTTGGTCACAGCATGATGCTGAGCCAGCATGGCAAAATAGCAAGACCATCAGCTACCATTGTGTATTGGGGTGCCCAAGAAGTTACAATTGGATTTACAAGGTGAGTTAAAAGCTTGGGCTGTGTTCCATATAGCAATGAAACACAGTATCTCCAGGCAGGTGGTGGGATTTTGTTGGGGCTTTTGCTTCTACAACATCAATCACTAGGAATTCAATCATCAATATCTAGTGACTCAATCACTAGGGAATATGAAGCAGAAGTAGTAATATATTTTTGGACGCTAGAGGAACACACACATGAATCTTGAAGTTCAGAGATGGACTGGGTACAGCAAAGAAGTTTATTAAACTACTTCTCTACAGTTATTTTCCACCCCTTCATCAACCCTAACACGGCTGTATGAGGTTAGAATAACAAAACTAACTATACATCAAACATTAGAGATGAAAAGACTTTCACCTGCGTCTTTTCCTCCTCCTCTGCCCCACATGCCATGCAGCAGACTGGAAAAAAAAGCAAATAATAACCAAACCTCCAGGCAAACAACCTCAGCCTTCAAGACTCCTGGGGGCTAGAAAAATAATCTTACACCAAGCATGCAGACAGACCTTCTTGAGGAGACATCCTGCATTGGGAAAGAGACCATACCTCGTACCATGAAGCCACCTCTTAAATAGCTGATAAAAGAACTGTCTGTATATCAGCTGGCCTGTCATCCTGCAAGGCAAACTGGGGAATATGAAGGGGAAGTCAGAAAAAACCAAACTATTCTTGGACCATCATTGCCTTGCAAGTAAGCACACTTGGCCTTTGAACTGGTTAAGCTTTTTAGCCCGGCTACACTCCAACTCAAGGGTTTAATAGTGCTTTGGAGATGCAGTTATAGGCCACCCACCTTACAAACTGCAATGGCGTTGTAACGAGCACAGTTCACTCTTAGTTCCAGTGCAGAAAGGGATAGACAGGGACAACATCCCATATATCGATGAAGGAACTAGAGAACAGTAATAGCAGCATCTTTCCTTAAAAGATGCTTTGGCTGTACTTTTTCTAGTCAGATAAGATTTAGAGGCACATAACTCACCAAGCTGAAGAACCATTAGGACCTGCATGTTAACGCTGGTATTTGAGCACTATGTGGTATGCCACGTGCTAAGGGTGAAAAGCCTCCTTCTGAACAAAATGAACTTTGTTTTCAAAACAGTGGTTTGGAGGTTCACCCACGCAGGAGTGAAATCATCAAACCAAGGTCAGTGATGTCATTTGGGACAGCCCCAGACCACAAAGCACAGGCATGACTAGCTTCTCTTAAAGTTTAGGAGTGCCCGGAAGTGCTTGGTGCCCAAGCTGGTGTTTGGACTTTCTTCTAGAGGTAAATTTCAACCACAGATGTGAAAATGATGGAGGGTCAAATATACAGTGAAATGGATATTCTGGAAAGGGAAGGGAAG
>VYZV01039859.1:48429-77995 GCA_013401275.1 Pandion haliaetus | reverse complement strand
GCTCAACAGCACAACAGACTTATGTAGCTGAAGAAACAATGTTCAGAAAAAGAAACTTATTCCTATTTGTCATCTTGGTGAACCTTTAAGTTCACATTTGGGAGAAACACTGCAGTAGGTAAGTTTTGTACTTGGGCTTTTGCAGTCCCTGGGGACATATCAGCATTCCCAGGCATGGAGAGATAGAAACCACCTCTGATTCTGAAATAATTTAGAGATGATAATTTACTAGAAACACTCATGCACTAACAGCTTCTAGAATGCACGACCATGTGGGGACTCGTTACCTTTCAACTCAGAGAATTAATAGCTCCAGCTTGCAACCATCTCACCATATAGATGTCCAGTGAGGGATTGACTGACCTTGCGTGATTTGCATGGTCGTTCAGTTGTTTCTATAAGACTGGAAGAACAGATTACATTCTCCTTCCAAAGAAGAGTTGAATGTGTGACAGTGAGAACAACATCAAGAGAGCACAGCCTGCCCTTCCCACAGAAAGAGATGATAGGGCCTCTGTAGACTGGAACAAAGACTGTTTATGGAAGCAGCTCAGTTGTATCACCTGTTTCAGGGAAAGGTAATACACAGTGGTTTGTAGAATTTTTTGCTTTGTTTGTTTCATTTTCTTTTTTAGAATGTTGCCTCCTGACCTATGTAAAGGATAAACCACCTTGAACAAAAGTCATGAGAACAGGATGTCATGTGGGACCCAGCAGTAAGGAGTAAGCTACATTATGTTACTATCCAAAAGGCTGCAGAAAGTCCTTGTCTTTTGGGACCTTAAGTCTCTGGAGTTGAATATAGTTTGTATCCCACTATCTCATGGGGGTTTTCCTGAGTCATTGCTCTTTTAGTCTCCTCCAGTGCTTTTTACTGAAAGGATCAACATGTTCAGATAGATCAAAACCATCTGGAGTTATATCAGTTTAACCAACCTTTTCAGTTTTTATGGCCTTAAAATATAGAATTAGGGAAGGTTTAGTATTATGCATTTGTGAAAATTGTATTATAAACACTGAGAGATTCACCTCATCCTTTCTAAGTTCATGTGTGGATTTGTTTCATATGCTACCTGGCAAGTAAGCCATGGCTGATGTTGGGTTTAGATGAGCAGTTACCCATTTGAATCTATGCTGCCAATGACATCTGGTCAAAGGATTATCTAATGGTGTGCAATGAAAAATCTTTTATGTCTTGGATGAGGTGATTCCTGGTCTATACCCCTACACACAGCAGCACAACTGCAATCTTATCTCTAAGTCTAAGCCATTAATGCACACTTCTCTGCCCTGTTTCACACTCCTGTAAAAGCCATAAGAACGTATGCAGTAACAGCAGCCTACTGAGGAGCACATTACATTTCTGGAGTTCCGAATTGGGTTGGCACATGAAGTTGGTTGACTCCTTTTTCTTCTCATTTAGCAAACACTGTCTTACACCAAAACAGCAGTTTTGCAAACAAGGTTCTTCCATTTTAGTTTAGTCCTTATTGCATGTGTTTTAAAATCTCTTTCTAGTCTTTTTCAATTAATATTTAATAACCACAGGTTCTCATGAACCCTGACATGGGCAAGCAGAGAGTAAAGGTTCTGTCAAGTAAGAGTAACTCAAGAGCTTTCTGTATGTCTGCAATTACTTTTCCTCTCTACCTTCTTAGACAAATTGACCTGAGGCATTAGAATTAGCATTTATTCTGTTCACAGAGGTGGACCAGAGGAAATCTGTGCCAGACTGCCTGAAAGCAAGCCTTGGCTTTTACTGGTATAGTAGAGCTCAACAACAGGGAGTAGTTAAGTGTCAGTGTAGAGCTTCTAGGGGTTTTTATAAGTAAGTCTGTCATTCTCCATATCTGCCCTGACAGTGTCCTAGGACTTGGGTCTTCATGGATGAGGCTGACCATCGCTCAGTGCATTAGTTGTTTCTCCATCTGAGTTACAGTTAAAATAAAAAGGAGGGGGGAAAAGGAAGAAAGAAAGGAAAAAAAAAACATAGTTGTTTTATGTGAGAAAAATGGACTGATAATTCATAGTAGAGTGTTTTGAGAGAATGGAATACATACAGCTTCCATACAGAATAGGAAACCTAGTAATTATTCCATCTGAATGGATGCAGTCTTATATATAAAAAGTGAATGGAATGATTCAGATATAAACTGAAAGAAACTTTTCTGTGGTAGCTCTGTGGTTAACTGGTGTGTACATATAAAGAAGATAACTGATATGTGTGTATATAGTTCAGTATTTTTTTCTCCCTAAACACAGCACAACTTTAATGATAACTTTGTAATAGAAAAGCTATATATGCAATATATGAGTCCAACAGAAAATTAAGCAGTGTAAACTCTGAATAAAATGCATTGCAGCATTAGCAGTAGGACAATAACAGTAGGTATGAATAACAATAGTTAAGATATAGAAAATAAATATACGGGTAGCTTAGTAATTCTTTCTTCAATATGCTACTCCAGACTCTTTCTAAGCAGCAGTTTAGCTACCTCTGCCTTTCACTCTCCTTCTCCAATAACTTCTGCTGATCCATTGAAAACAAAACCAAGAAAGGCGTTTAGGTGCCCAAAGGTATTAAATTCTCATAGTTTTCTTTCACAGCACAGTGAATGAAATTAACTTTTTTTAGCCTGTTGGACGGTATGTCTAATAGCACAATTCTTTAGTTTGTTAGTAGGGAATTGGAGATTGTGTCCTTTTAAAATAGTCAGCTGGGCAGGAAAGAGGTGTTGTCTTGTTTGCCTTAGCTGAAGAGCATGGGATACAAGTGGAGGACATCACTTCTGGAGGAGATGGTTCTTTCCCTGAGAGCAACGAATGGTGAGAATAGGCAAACCAGAAGTCTCCAGCACAACATAGAGAGAGACACTCTGAAAAGAGTAGAGACCAGACTAAGTTAAGTCTAACTTAACACTAGCAGAAAAGAGGTGATTTTTCAAAAGTCCAGATGTGACTGCAAAATCATTGCAACCATTTTCAAGAACTTTTCAAGGATCTGGTAGGAGATGGGCGGATTTTTTTCAAAGCCTTTCTACCTTATCGCAGCCTTTCAGTTACCCTTACTCAAAATAATTTCTTGTACAGACTGTGTTCAAATAAAACCTATTGTAACCTGTAACTGCTTTCCATGTCCTCAGCGTGCTCTAAAAAAAAAAGGGGCCACTGCAGTAATCTTGAGTTCAGACCCATTGCAGCTTGTCAGTTAGCATTTGTAGCTCTGGATCAGCAGCACCTGACACAGAAACTCCTGCCATTTGCAAACTTGATAGCAGGTAAGTGCAGGAGAGATGTGAAAGTACTAGGAGTGTTGTAGGGGAGCTGGAAAATGGAGGGGTTAAAGGCCTGGGAGATGTTGGAGTTATTTGGTCTTCTTCATAACTAAGTCACCCACCTCTACAAACTAGCCATTGACTGATCCAATTTACAAGACCTGATGATTACTCAAGATGCTTTTTTTTTGGCATGGGAAGGAACACAGCTTTCTGTGTGTAGACTCTTTTCAAAAAAAAAAAACAAAAAAACCAAACCTCAGAAAGCAAGAGATTCACTCAAATATTTAGAAGTTCCCATTCATCTTATCTCAGAGTGAAGGAAACATAAGTGTATTGGACCTGTATCATCTAATCCCAACAATGTTCTTGTCTCCACTTGTTGACTTCAGAATGTCAATGAGATACTTCCTGTCCCCATCCAATGTAGGGGAAAGTTTCGATATGATCCCAAGAGAGATGTTAAGACACAAACGACGTCAAATGCTGTATACTCAAAACAGCTTTTATTATCAAAATTATCAAATGTAGAAAATAGTAGTGATAGGATAGAATGGAAGAAAAAGGCAGAAATCAAGCAAGCAGTTGGGATAGAATTGCAAGAATAGTCACTACCATGGATACAGCAGCGTCGCATTGGTCCTCAGTCTTCAATTCTTCGGTGATGGGTGCACACCATGGCTTGTCTCAACGTTTTTTTGTAGGGCATAGTCCGAGGCATGCACATACGTACCGTTCCCGCACTGTTCACACGCTGCAGGTTTAATCTATCACACGACCTTCACATGATCAACGCCGGAAACCAGTAGTTATCTCAAAGACTACAGTTTCCATGACAATGGTAGTCTCCACATTCCTGCATGCTTCACTGGCTCCAGCCCTGTCTCCTCCCCTGCATGCCCCAGTGGCCTGGTAATTGTCTTACTGGACAGAGGGGTTTTCTGCTTAAACAAGCCATCCTAGAGACAAATGGCACGAGATAAATAGTTCACAGTTCAGCCTCTCACAACAGACAATCTTTGAGACAAATGGCTCCAGATGCCAATTCAGTCTCTTACACTTCCTCAGGAAAGATTTTGAGCTAACAGGAAGTACAGCAGTGTTCACTTCTGAAATATATGGCTTTATACTTGAGAGTGGATTAGGCCAGAGAGAATGTAGTTATCACTCAGCGCTCTTATGCTACTGAGACTGTAGATAACAAAGGAAACTCAAGAGACCTTACACCCATTCTTTGGAAACATATAAAAACTTGTAACTAACAACCTTCAACTCTGAGTCTATGAATTTAAATTCTTAGCTTGGAGTATGTTTTCTGGCGTGCTGAAAGGACAGTACAATCCTTTCTTCTTCCTTGTACAGAACCCCCAGTTTCCATTCAAAGAAGAAAACAGTGGAAGAAAATTAAAAAATTATATATTTTTTAATTACACATTGCTATTGTCATTTTTTGAATAAAACAGAGATGTCTTCAGGTCAGTCTCAACCATGAAGCACTATGTATTTTTAAGTTTTTGCTGTGCTTGTAGCAGATCAATTGGAAACCCACATGAAAAATAGCTTGAAAGCTGTACAAACTGCTTGTTATATTTCATATTTCTGCACCTCATTTTGCAGAAGGATTTGTCAACTAAGTCCTGGCAGAACAACCAGCAGAACATCTGGAAAACTGTAATATGCAATATATCAGCTGGTCACACTCACAGAAAACAGATAAGTGGTAAGTAATTATGATAATTATCTTTCCTTCCAGAACTGTGTTCATTTCTGCCTTGGGCCTATGAGAAATATCAACACACAGGGAATAAAATAGGCCCATAAAGTATTAAGAGAAATCATGTAGCCTGAAGTAGAGTTAACTAATAGCTCTTGTGGGAAAGTATGGTTAGTTGCACATGCACAAGTTTGTTTGTACTTCACAAACAAATTTTATTCCAAGAAGAAGTGCTTCAGAGAAGTAGCCAGCACATCTCTGTAGGCTCTTCTCAGTGCGTTTGACAAGGTGGCAAGAATTTACCTCACCTTGAAGAAAGTTCACTGCCTGTAATTCCTTTTTAGGCATCTCAGGGGAACTGCAGAGCTCCTATTTGAAGGTGTGTCCAGAGGCAGTTCTTTTGAATAAAAATATGAGGTTTTCACCAGCAGATATAATGGCAATATTTGAGTAGCTTTTGAAGCTTTTTTTTAATTCCTCCCAGATATAGTAGAAAATACAGGTATGATAAGATCTGTAGCCATTGCTTTCAAGTTCTGACTATAACCTGATGATCATCTAATAGCACATTTTTTTCTTCTGGAATCTAATGGAAAGCTTGTCACATTTTACTTCAGCAATTCTCTTGTACTTAGGCCAGAATTGGACACTTTGACTTAAGTTTTGTCCCAATCAACACAATCAATTTACAGGACTTTTACAACTCAAATTCTGCCTCTAACTCCTCTTTAATTGCCAATCAATTCTTCCTACCAAGACACAGGATTTGACACAAGCTTTATTTCCAACAGCCAGCCCCTTCTTCATTCAATCTCATGACCTGACATTGCCATTAGGTCATTACCATTTTTCTTTAGTTCAGTCTATTGACACCAGCCTTCATCCTTGGAATTGCTCACAAATGCCAGGGCTTAAACTCCTGATCAAGTTACTGCAGCCTAACTTTGGCTGATATGCAGTAACTGCTCATTTGTACACATTTTGTCTGCAGTAATGTAAGTTAATGCATTTAAGGAGCTGTAGTATTAATGTTGTTTGGACCACTTTCATTGCAAGCTAAATTAAGATACTTTACTCCACTTTGTCAGTGAAGTAAAACTGTGCACATGTTGGTTGTATTCAAGATCTTAACTTGGACCAAATCCATAACTAGCAGATTATCCACTGAATCCATTGAAACAAAGATTGGCCTCTCAATCTTACAACTAGAAATTTCTTCCTGATTTTTGAGAGCATCTTCTCTCCTTTAGGGTTTTATGTTTAGCTTACAGACTTGCCTTATGATCCCTTGCCTTATCACTAAAAATGCCTTTAACTATAGGGCAGGAGGAAAGAGATGCTATGGAGTCCTCATGGTTATACGAAAGATGACTGTGGCATAATTTAATGATGGAAACAGCCACTGGATATCCTTTGGTACTCACTCAAGTCTTTTTAATCAGATATTTCTGAAGAGGCACAAGTGATGGACGTGGTTTTTTTCTCTATGTCCATTTCTTCACACATTTGCCTACATTACCTTTGGGAGGTGTTAGGAGTAAGACCTAAGAAGCAGAATAGTAATTGCTGTGACTGCAGAGACTGTTCACTAAATTTCATTCCTACAAGAGGCCAAATATTTCATGCCAAAGAATTTTATTTCTTACTGCTTTTTCCTAATTATTCAGTATTTAGAGAGAAGATTAGCAGGGCATGATCCAAAAGATCTAATATTAGAAGAGTAGCAAAAAAGCAAATTTTACAGCACAAAGGAATATTCACAAGAGGTGATAATGCTAGATGTGCATTGTTTACTACAAGAAAGCCTTGTGAATCCAGAGAGGAAAGAACATATAAGTAAAAAAAAAAGTCAGAGTAGTGTCTGAATCACTGCCTTTTCTGACTTGTAAAATGCACATTCCACAAAGAATCTTACACAAATGACCAGAGGGAATCATTTTAGGAACTTGTGTTCTCACCTTGTGTTCTTCATCTGACCTGCCTGTTTTTAGAGGGCTTGTATCCCTTGGAGGTAGTATCAGTAAATACAATAAAATGATAAGCAGCATATTTCAAGACATGGTTGTTGCACTTCGGCAGAAAGGGTGAATCATTTTCAAGTACATGAGTACTAGCTGACCGTGTGTGCTAAATTTCTACAGAAGTTGTATTGTGAAGGACCTTATACTTCTTTTTCACCCTTCAAAATGGCACTATCTCAGCTCAGAAAGGTTACCCAAGCTGCAAAAGAATGAGATGCTCTTCAGGTTTTAGATCAGCTGTACAGAAATGCCATGTCATGCTACCTTTTGTAATCCCGAAAAAGCTTCTCAGGTCTTTGCCAACAGATTAACTAGTATTCTCTAGCGTGCATCATTAAAATAATTGCCTTGCAACCACTACAGAAATTGGTCTAAAAAGCTTGAACAGAGAGTCATTGTACTGTATCCTAAGTTCCAATTAATGCCGCATATCTGAAAAATGAGATACTTCACCCAACTCCACACCTATCATATATGGCAGCAGAGATTTTCAAGCTAGTTTATGGGAATCATAAAATTCCTCCATTTTCTTAGTAAACATCTAGACATGATAATAGTAAGCTATTATTTTAATAACTGGGCAAACTTTTGTGACAAAAACAGGAATTATTCAAGATTTGTTTGTACAGATCTGTTCAAATTAAATTATGTGTATCTATGCCTTTCTACCTTTTCTATAGCCAAAGGCTTACAGCAGGTGTAATTCACTACTGTGTTATGACAGTTCATGCTATTGCAATGTTTTGTAAATCAGAATGTGTTCCCTGTGCAGCCAATGTCAAATCAGTGTCAAATCTGGTCTTATCAGGGCAATTCTTCTACAGGGATATATGCAATTATAATGACAATGCTCTTATATTCCTGTTTAGGGACTAAGATATCCTTGCATGCACATGTGTATATCCTGAAACAGTGGGGAATGTATGAGATAAGCTATGTCCTAAGTAATGCCTTTTAATGCAAAAGTTGTGGATATTTGTATATTTTTTGTGTTACAAGCTGTAGAGTCACCTGAAAAAAGCAAAAAAGGAAATCAGTCAATAGGCTTGCCAGATGATTTATGAACACAATGAGCAGTTTTCTAGCATTATGGTCATCAAATAAGAAGCTTGCATTGCTAAACCTGTTTCAGAACTGCATCATGTTACTTGTACATGCTATCCTACACTGTCAGCTGGAAAGTAAACTCATGATACACAGAGATCAGATTGAGATAAAAAGTTGTAATTGCCTTTGATGAAACATAAAGCTTTACAATACATAGAGGGTAGGTAGACACCAGGGCCAGTGTCCCCAGGCCACTCTCTGCCCTAGTTTAATGGTTTCTGGAAGCTGGTTTTATTTGCCCCCCAAACCAATTAAGCCCATTTGACCACTGCTAAGACATCAAATCATTATCTCAGTTCTTCTTATAACATGGCAACCGAATAAGTATCATTTTACCTGCTGAAAATAAAACAAAGAAATAAACAAAATACAACTGAACAACAAGGTTTGGAATAGAATATTCCTCTGTAGATTAACTTTGAGGTTTAAGATTGGAAATTTCACTGTAAATTAACCTTGGGGGGTTGTTTCAGATAACTATCCTGGGACCCTGTAACCTCTCTAAGGAATGTGCAAGCTGGCTGGCTCCCCAGCCCAACAGCCTGTTGCCTCCATGCAAACTTGTGTGCTTTGATGTAGCTCTACTGTCCCTCTCTCAATCTCTATGTAAAAATTAAAACAGCTCTCAGCTAAGCCTCCCCAAAGTCACAGTAGAGAAAGAATGATTGAATAACATCACAATTGCAAAACCATTTCTTGTAGATGCATTGACAGAAGAATGGATTTTTTTATATTTCACATGAACTTGTTGCACATCTTCATATACTGGAGGAGTGACATTCACACTGTAATAAATTTAAGCCCTTGCGAATACAATAAATGATTTATCTCTCCAATTATGTCCAAAAAAACAATGAAATATTTGCAGTATTACTACTTCTTTTTAAAATATAACAGTGTTTTAAAGCCATCCTTAACAAAATTATACAAAACATCAAGTGAGCTGTCATGTAAATCAAAACCGGTAACAGAAAAAATTCAGGCTTTGGTAGTTTTCCCTGCATAAAGCCTTTCCTCTATGGCTCTGTCTAGCCACTCATGCTAAAAGAGAAGGGATGCAAAAATCCATTTTTCCCAGATTGTAGTGTTCTTTAAATCTACACAGACAGAAAAGCGCACAAACCCTTTTTTGCTTGACAAAGTAGAAGGGAAAGAAGTATGATTACAGCCAGTTTCTGTGATGATATTGCTAGCAAATTGAGAAAAAATTGAATAGGCACAGAGATTATTCTCACTGCTGGATGGCCTGATCAAAGCAAGGCTGAGGCCCACTGGAAGAATGACAAGGGGCCCTGTGCATTTGGGGCAGATTGCCTGCAAGGTCATTTGGGGACTTTGGGACACCTAGCGCTAAACAAAGAACTCCACAAGCCCAAACACATCTGCGTTACTTAGTTCTAAGTTCACCAAAAATAATGAATTGTTTCACCATATGGATCCAGAACTATTTTCCACAAGGGTAGTATTTTCAGATGTGCTATTTTATGATCCTTAAAATGTACCTAATGTATGGTGTGCACTATCTCTGCAATTTTTACAGGAGCACAAGTCAACAAATGGGAAAAGTAGGTATTCTATTTCCCATACATTCCTGCTTCCAACAAATTGCTATTTCTCTGTCTCTTCAGGAAATAATGTTTGCTACCCTTTCAAGGAGATGCTATAAAGCCTTTTTTCGTTTCAGCCAGTTGCTTTTCACAAGTTTGGTTGTTGTTGTTTGTTGTTTTTTTTTTTTCCTTTTTTAAGCCCATGTGGTACAATAAATCATACCTAAAGCTGGTGATTAATAATGAGACACTTCATAGTGAAGCCTCTGCAAAGAAGGAAATTGAACAAACAGGCAGAGTTATCTGTCATCACATGACAAAGTTCAAGTTTAAGAAGCTGCTTGTCAAATACAATCGATTGAACGAGTGATAGATTAGATCTTAATAGCAGTAAAAGTAAGCTATAAACCATTGCCTTCTCTTACAATATAAAAGCCTCTCCTTTTAAACACTCTATGATGAAATGCAGTAAAACAAAATAAAAAGTTGTACTGGGAGAACCAATGATGTTTCTTCCTTACCCAGAACACAGTGAACAGTGTTAATATTTTTAATGCTCAGTTCCTGTCAAGGTCAATTTAATTTTGCTGTTGTTGTTGTTGTTGTTATGAAAAAGGAACCCAGACAAACATACATCTAGCCACTTTTCATGATTTCTGTAAGGTTACTAATATTTCAAAATCTCTCTTTAATTCTGCAGCCTGTAAGCAGCTTTGGTAATAATTACTTGATACATTTATCAGTTAGGCTATTTAAATGTTTCTCTGTTTCTCCTGAATGGTATAAAATATATTCTCTTCCAGTGGAAAAATGCAGAATACAATTCCATAACTGAAAGGTGAGTTTAGAGAAGGCTTGGATTTCTATTGTTTAGGAAACTCACACATTTTTTGGTTATTTCCATTCTGAAATGTAAACAATGCTTTTCTTCAGTTCTTCAGAAAAATAAAATCCACCAAAACATGAGATATCAAATCAGGCAGAACATTTCATCTCAAACCTCAAAATGATCCTCCTTAGTTACATACATTACTATTTACTATAAATAACATGTAATAAATATTTTGTGTGTGTGTTATGACATACTTGAAAAACTCAACTGGTCATTTAGTCCATTTTTTTTTCCCCAAGGCACCTTTAATACATACTTCAAAGGGCACTACTGAAAATTCATGTAAGTATGAGTTCACAGAAGGTAACTCAATTCCTTCTTATTCCATTAATAACATTATGATTATCTCACAAGATTTATTGATGGTGTTATATTATTTACACTAGTCATACCATTATTCTTTGAATGCACTGAGACATTAAGCTGCTACTTTTTCAGACATTTATAAGTAGCTGAAAAAAGAATCAATGTACTGCAATTTAGATGCCACAAATTTGAGTTTTAGAGAAGATTTTGTAGACTGGTCTGCCCTTTTGCACTTCAGTGCAGCTGTGCAGTGACTTCTTGGTTTAGTAGTTAAAGCTAGGAAAACATTTCTAGGCTCTGGCAAAATTCTTGCCCCTTCAGAATGATCTTTGCAAAATACAAGAAGTTGCCTAATTTCATTCTTCACTATTGTAGAATACTGTTATTTTGTGGATGAATATAAATAATGTATGAACTCAAACTGTTAAAGAGAGTGCAGTCTGAAGATTGGAGTGCCAGACTAGCACTCCTGGTAACTATTCACAGTTTTGCTATTGATCTGCTGTGTGGTGTTGAACAAGCCACTTTGTGTTCCTACTGCCTTTACACCAAAACAAAAAAAAAATGTATGAAGTAACAGCTAACGCCTTTGAGAAGCACTCTGAAATCACCAGCTATCAGTTCCAAAATTAGCTTGAACAGAACAGTAGATTTGGGGATTGGTTCTTTACCAAGACTTTACCGAACTTTATAAAAGTTGGCTAAATGCATGGCCAAACTTTATTACCTCTGCAGTTGTCAGACCTGCCCTCCAAGCACGGATGTTCTGAGTGACACAGAAAGAGCTGTACAAGCTCTGAAGGAGAAGTTGTAGGTAAACTGCTGGAATTAAAACTGCAACAGAAATAAAAATAACTGAAGAGAGCTCTCATCGTAATTTAATTTGAATGTGCCTTACATAGACTAGAGTGTTTGCTTATAAAATTTTACGGGTATCAATGCCTGCTAAACTATATATGCCATTACATTTTAATGTTTGATATTGACATTTCTGGGAATGTTTAAGGACCTTTAAAAAGAAGAAGTGGAAAGAAAGCTTGCAGTCAAAAAATGTAATTATTACCAGATTGCCTCTTTTGAAAAGTTATGGGAATTCTACACCTCCACTATAGATCAAGGAACTAACGTCTTCTAGGTCCTTATTAGGAGCACAGGACAAAAGCAACCTTATAGATCACCAGATACAGTCCTTTCCATTCATGTGATAAAATTTCAAATAAACTCTTTAATACAATAAACAAGTGTCATTTTAAAACTGGTCAATCTTCTTCTAAAAACTCCTGAAGATTAATACCCACAAGTTTATTTACATGCTAAATGAATTTATTTCCTGCTTAGATTTATATTTTTTCCTATCAGTTTCGTTCTTCTACGCTGAGCTCCTCTGTACCTCCAGCCATTATTCCCAGTTAGTAGAGCAGATACATTCCTGCTCATCTTCGTTTTGCTGCATCATATGAGTTTTCAGTCTCCCTTGAGAGAGTGTCCTAAAATGGTCTTCCTAAAATTACTTTTGCATACATGCTGAAGATTCACTTTCTCCTTTTTGAACAATTAGTACCTGTGATGTAAACAGCAGCTCAGATGATCTCTTATCACTCCTTCCTGCAGTAGCACTGGTGTTTTCATTCTCCAAGAATTACATGCTTGGTAACTCCTCACACTACTTTTCCCTTTATCGTGGCAACTTTACAGTGGCAACAGAGCATTAGCCATCCTTCTCTGTCATATCTTATTCATGTATCCACAGTCACAGCTTTTTGTTTTCCTGGGTTTTTTGCTTTTGGGTTAGTTTGGGTTTTTGTGGGGCTTTTTGGTTTTGCTGTTTGTTCAGATACTTGATCTTGTGCATTATATTCTTAAATTTCATCTGTTTCACAGGTTTTCTTTTGGCATTAGAACTACCAAAAAATATATGGATGATACTTAGTATTAAAATATGTCCTTTTTGTTTCTTGATAACATCTCCAAAGTTTCCTAGAAGATTTCTCAGGCCGTCAGCGAAGAAGTATGTGTTAGATCTCTGAGGGACTGCTTGTGATACATGTTTCCTTGCATGCACTGTTTGAAACAGTGGACTTACTTAGAAGCCAGCTAGATATCTAGCAATTTGGAAAGCCAGGAAAAAAACATCCAGGCTCCAAGGTCCTAAAAGTTCATAAAAATCCAGGTTTGCTCAGTCTGAAACCAGTGACAACTTGTGTTCTTAAGAATTTATGAGCAGCCTTCAGAGCTTTAGAAATGTATAGATCTATTATAAAATGGAGACAAGGCCTATCCTATGCTGTTATCTTTTAGATACATTTTCTGAGCATCCAAGAAATCACCATAAACTCCATGTAGAACATGTATCATTTTGCACCAATATGCAATATATTTCACCCTTATCAGAAACCACAAAGCAAGGAACATCCTGTTATTTCTGCTTGTCCTTTTCTATACTTCTAGGAACATCTCATTTCAGTTTTAGAGTACCCTAGCAATATTTCATTAGACTGTCAAGGCAATAGGTTACCTGATCCAGTTTCACATGTTCACCTTTCTAACTTCTTCTATATCCCATTTCAGGCCATTCTAAGGAACACACATTGCTTCCAGTATGTTTAAGCATTCTTGCACATAAGATTCATGTTTACAATGAAAGACAGCAAAACTACTGCAATTTCTGCACACAAGTAAAGAAAAGGATTCCTGTCAAATGTGTTCCTGAATTTCTGTACTCTTTCTTTGATGTAACTTGCCTATTATTTTTTAGATCTTCACAAAGTAACTAGAAAATTCTAAGTGAACTTCGCTCCATCACTTAGGTATCATGATTCAACATCCAAACTATTCTGCAAACAAACACAATAACCCAAAAAGAAAGTCTGCATCTTTGAGGGTGTTTGCATCCTTTCACATAAACTTTGAATGTCCATCAGTGTATGAATCTGAAGTTTGGTTTTTTTCGTAATATAAAAAATGGATAAAACAAATATACAATGTCAAATAGAAAATGTTTCCTAACTGGGATAAACAACTTGAAGTACACAGGTTCCCCTTAAAATAAATAAATAAATAAATAAATCTGGACATCCCATGGACAGACTTTATTAACATCCATTTCATCACCTTCCATTTTAAAGAAAATATCTACTTTGTTATTACACAAAAGTAAGATTCCTAAACTATCTCATTGTGCTTATCCCCCAGCAAGCAACTTTTGCTCTCTTGGGATTTAAGCATTATAATGACAAAATTGAGGGAATCAAACATTTTTCCCTTTCCCTTGCATTCCCTTTCTAACCTGTACATCAAAACTCCCTTTTAATGCTTATAAGACCATTGAGTAACAGAGAAGAAGAGATTTATTCTCATATGATGGAGATTACTGTGAAAACTGGGTCACTGTAGTATTATTCTACATCCATACCTATTGACGAGATCTTGTCAGAAAAATGTCAGGAAGAAGTTCAGGAAGAAAACAGAGGGAGGTGAAAAGCCACGTTATTTGACTCCTAACTGAATTTACTTCTGTATTAAAAGATGCCACAAATGAGCTACTCTAGACTACCTGATGATATTCCCACCACATTCCACTGAAACTTAATAGGGCAAGTTCTTGAGCCAATGAAGGTTCAGTGGCTTCCTGGAAAATCATATTAAATGAAATGTATAGAGCCAGCCACAACTAGTAGCAGAAATACCTGTGTGGACATCAGGACACACCATGGCTCTCATTTGGCAACAGCAGTGAATAGTTGTTATGCATTTTTGGCGTGCATTTTACTAAATTAGGCTGAGTACCACCATTAGTGGAACATACATGGAGAAGCTCTCAAGGAGAAATAACTACTTGAGTTTCAGTAATTCTGGTGCTTCAAGTTAAGCTTGTAAATGAACTCACAATCCTGTCCTTTTTCCCCACTGCTACGCAATCTTGTAACTTCTAGGCTTTGCACTAAAGAATTGCCTATATATTATGCCATCACAGAGCACAGAGCATAGCTAGAGTCACATCTGACCACTTCTGCTGAAAAAGCTGAATTGGAATGCTTAGAGTTCATACAAAAACCTGACAACTTTCTTAAACAGTGGTGGGGATTGCCACTTTTTGCAAAAACCTTTTTCCCTGCCCTGGATTTACAGAGGTCCTGAATAGGCTGGAGTTGCTGCATATGAACAAATCAATTGTGACACCAGAGACCTTGCCCTGCCAACTCCTGGACCTACTAGTGGTAGCATGTCTACATGTATATCCACCTAAAACACACATCAGAGAACTGTACTTATTGGTCGCTGCTTCTTTTACTGTTTCAGTTTTGGGAACACAGTGAGACAAAAGTTGAAGGTGTAGAAATCCTCACTCTAGATTAATAAATAAATAGAGAAACAAAGAGAGAATTTTCTATATATATTTCAACAGGAAGAGAATTCTGTACATGCCTGCAGGATAAATACGCGGAATCAAACCACTTGTTTCAGCAGCTAGGAACACTTTAATGAGGAAGGCTTTCAGCACAAAGCAACAGCATGCATGGAAATAGTTCATATTCTTTTTGGCTGTGAACATTTCCACTACAGTCTTTCCTTATCACATCAGCTGGTAAGAGTATTTGGGTTTTTGACCCAATAGAAATGCCATCTGGGTCACAAGCTTCCAATTTCTCACTGATGAAATCTGTTCATTCCAGTAAAGGGGAATTCCTGGGGGCAACCATGAATAGAAACGTGGACAGATTAGCCTCTCAGATGCATAACTACACTTTGATAGAAATAGGATAAAGTGTGTGAATCTGAAGTGTGCTGAATAGACTTAAATCTGTATCTAGAACATCTAATATGGTTATATTCCTCATTGATGAGAACAAATCAATAAACAAAACCAGAATAAAATTGTGAAAGGAAATTTAAAAATTCCAGAGGAGCAAATAATAGGAATAAGAATAAATTGAAGCTTCAAACATGATCAAAACTTTGAAAAATTTCTTTCTATTCTGACAGAGGGGAAGGGGAACTTGCATTCACTGAGGATGCTATCTCTTCATGGCATCCTTTGGTGAGACTTGCAAGAATGCTGCCATAATATCTTACCACATCCTACCAGTGTTCTAGGAAAGGAGGCAGATGCAGCTAGATGCATTGAATTCAATCTCCAAAAGTAATGGTTCTGTGTATTAAAATGTCAAGACCTTGCACTACAGGCAAGCAAACACACAGTAGATTAATGATATCTAAATTACCAATTGCAAGTAATTGCAACATATTTTTCCATGCGTTTTTTTTCTCTTACAATAATGAACAAGCTCATAATTTGTAAATATTATACTATAGCTTAGTAGTTTCTATCCTGAATATTTGCCTCAAATCATGCTCTTTATAGAGTGATTTAGTACAAGTTCAGGATTTGATTAGGTCAGAAAGGGTATTGCCACTGGGGTAGATAAAATATGCACAAAACCCCCCTTCTGTTTGCACTACCTCCTTACACGAGACAGACTTTGACAGAACCATCAGTCCTTTTAATATTTTCTAGTCAGCTTCTGAGCTATCCAGCAGTGGTAACCTTTTAAAAAAACCCAGTGGAGTAATGCAACAGTTGATGCTTATCTCTGTCAGAAAGGTACCTTGGTCAGTGTTTCAGCACTGGCTTTTGCCTCTCTGTTAAGACCAGGACCCGGGCAGGACAGTTGCCAACACCCCAGAACATGACGAGATTGAGGGGGCCCTGGACTGCAGAAGTCAGGTGTGACAGAGAGAATGAGTCTACATCTGCAAAGACAGAATTATTAGCTAACAAGGCTGCAAAAGAGATTTAAAAGATCAGAAAATGGAGCAAAATATGGCTAAATACATTTCAGAGCGCAAAAAGAGATCCCACATGTGAATTGCAGGTTTGCTGTATGTTTGACTAATCAATGAAATGGCCTTTTGGAATCTCCATTAGACTTTCTAATTTAAAAAAACCAACTCATTTAAGAAGAGTCTAATAAGCAGGGGCACCAGCAACATAGCCCAGTGAAGAACATCTTGAGCAATACTTGTGTAGAAATGATGCAAGTCAGTAGCTTTGGGATTTTCACAGCCAGTCTCCTCCAACCTAAGCATCTCGTTCTCCAGCATCTGGAAATAGTATGTCAAAGGTCTAAAAACATTTGAAACATTACCTGGGAAGGAGGAACACTGAAATGGAATATATATCTTGTTAAAAATTCTTTCTGAAATAAAACTGAACTATTTTTTCATTATTATGCCATCTACATCCTAGAGCTGACAGGGCCCTGCAGGTATTAAGTGCTATCCAAATCTCCATGTGAAAGATAAAGAGAGGCCTGGGAATCTAGGCATGCCAAACTTTGCTAATGGTTTCTATATTTGAATAAACAGTATTCAGAAAAACAGCACGGGGGTGGTGGGTAAGGGGTGTGGGTGTGTAAACTTACTTGATCACTGCATTAGCCACTGGTCACTGCTTATACAAAGCTAGAGCTGCAGTTCTTATTCACCTACCACAAACATCCAGTAACCACAGCAAGTATAAGCCTAGAAAATGGATAATCTTAATGAATCTTAGGATGGGTTTCCACCATAAAAGCTAGAGTGAAAACCAAGAAGCAAAGGTCTCTTAAAGAAGTCAAAAGGTATCACATGTACTGTCAATAAACTGCTTTTTACTTACCAGCCAGTCTCAGGGAATGATAGAGGCAAAAGGGCTTCAGAAAGGAGAGGAAATGAAGGACATGAATAAGTGTATAGGCACAGAAAATGAAGAAACAAAACATATGGTGAAGCAATGAAAATAAAACCACACTGTAAAATAATGCAAAGAAAACAGACAGCTGGAAAGAAAGGATATAAATAGGACATTCAAGTGGAAAAAAAAGTCTCTAAAAGGAATGATATTTGAATGCTGTTTAAAAAAAAAAATCAGCTTCAAGCCTGCTCAAGTCTAGTTCATTCAATAGGTTATGGTGGTTAGGGTGTGCCAGTTTCCAGAGCCAATGCTACCCAAATTAGCGAAGTAATTAAGGTTAAGTCTTTGAGTTACAAAGGTATCTGACTAGGAACTCATTTACATCAGAGGGCTAGAAAGAAAGTCTGAATAAGAGAAATACTAATTTTGAAAATATTTATTAAAGAACAGCTGTGAAATGCTATTATGTTTATAAATATTTAAAAAGGTGGGAATACTGCAAAATATTATGTCATTTAAAATAGGATATTTGATCATTTAGTCTCTGCATGATTTGTAAATAGCCACACTTTTTTACGTTAGTTGATAAAGAAGATTCATTATGAAAAATATTATATGTGGTGTTTAATGCATGTTATTAAGAAGCAAAAAAAAGTATATAAATGAAGGGAGAAAAAAATTAGAGGAAAATACAAGAAAGATACCAAAGTCCAAATATAGAGTGCACTTCCACAGTGCAGAACTATGAAGTTCTAATAAAATATATTTAATAACACATACTGACATTTATATCTGTATGTCTAAACTATTATCTTATTAAATGGGATCAATAGGAAATGTTCTTTGATTACTCAGCCAGTGAACTTCACCTTTGCTTCTGAAGTTTTTTATTTGATAAGTTAAGTGCAAGGATGCTCATCTTTTTTTCCTGTGATAATACCTATCTCGCACATCATGATCAGGTTCACCCTTGCCTTAATTCTAGAGAAGAGTGGTTGGCTACTTCAGTGATGTACACAGCAGGTTAAAGAAATCAGCCAGCCTGGNAAGACCCACAGCACTATGAGGTAGGCCTCCAGTGGAGACCATTGCAAAGATGCATTTCACTTCGTTGCTTGTATAGTTTATCACAGGAGACTACAATAATGGAGAAATTCTGAGGTTTCCAACTAATTGTCTCTAAATGGGTGAATCCTCTACAGTCTTCAGGGTGTTATTTACTGACATGGAAATTCCAGTATGGTATTTGCCATTTTTTGAAGCTCAGAAATTTAATATACTAAATCATATACAGATGCCCAAATGTTAGTCTCGGAAAGCACTTCCTGAAATCCCACAGAATGAAGCACAGAAAGGTTTAAAGAGACAAGATGTAGAAGAGATCCTGAGAAGACCATTGTAGAATAAAGACATCAGTAATGGAGCAAAACTAGCCTACAACTTTTCCTGTTCCACATATTATTATAGAAATAAAAGCATTTCCAATTGTTTCATACATAAGATTCATTATTAGCCCTGATTTCTGAGTAGAACAGCATTTCTAGATTTCAGACCATCCCACAGGTTATGAATACCATTTTCTTGCCAGTAATCCTTACTTATAATGTGGTGCATGGTGTCCAGATATAGAAATAACTTCAGGTGGAAATGTATAAGGCAAACACAAAAGGATTACAACAACAGATGAACAAAAAAGTTTATCTCTTCATCATAAAATATCACAGACAGCATTTCTGATTGTCAGTTGTACCACAGTCTTCTGAATAAATTGCTGTGCCACTTGTATTTTCTTAAAGAAAGAGGAGAGGGAAAAAATTACCTGATAGAATAGAATGGAAAGTTAACCTCAGATCCATTTGATTGCTTACCTGAAAAAATGGTATCCACCTATACACAAAAGGCTACATATATATCCTTTTTTTTCCAATGTCCTTCTTTAAAACAATTCATTTTAGCTCTTTATTAGGATGGCAGTGAAAAAAATGTTACCGACAATTACTTCATACTGATGCAACTAAAGGTTTTGTAACACAAATTACTTCCAAAAAAATGATACAACATGAATTATCATTCCAGGAGAAAAAGTTTGCTCCAACTTTACAGCTGAAAGAAAAAGACAGAAGATAGTCACTAGGTGCCTTTATTGTACTGTCTATGAACATAAATTGTTTACTTTGACTGGAATAAACAGTCTGTCTTACTGTAGGTGCTACAATGTGCCTGATACACAAAAAAGTATCAATAAGTCAACTGAATGTAAAAAACTCCTTGGGGGGGAAGGGAAAAAAAACCCAACCCTAACCCAAAGGAAAAGATTCCTAGTAAATTGAAAGTCTTAAGGATTAAAAGTTCAGATAATTCCCTGAAGAAAATACTCACTTTTTACTAAAATATATATGCATGTAAGATGTTTCACATTGAATGATGGCATACTTTATATTGTGTGTGTGTATACATGTATAAATATAGACCTATATGTGTATACAGATATCTTCCAAATATTGATATTTTCTCAGACTGGAAGAACATTTTAGAACAGCAGTGATAATCCATACTATTCATAGCTATTAAACACATTCATAACTATTAAAGAACATATTTTTAAAATACTGCTAGTGAACTAACAAGGGCAGACTGGCTAATGAAATATGTAATTTTAAGTCTTATCCTACAATGCACTTTCTATTTTACCATAAACACTGAAAGACAATGTAAGCTTCAAATACTCATAACTATTTGCGTTTTCTTTTGGAAATCCAGTAGTAGCACTGTTGATCATAAAAGTCTGTATATCTACTCTTATTAGAGAGATCCTGGGTGTTTTGAAATACGAACTTTCCAGGCACTGGTATTTCAGATGCAAGCCTATGTCTATTGCAGGCTAGGTGTCACGGTCCACTCGGTGGACTCGTGATGGTTCGTTTGCTATGATATCAAAAGTGCAAAATTAAGGTGACCAACACCAAAGGGGATAGCAATAATCACACAGTAAAACTTTATTGTATTGCCTGTGAAGAGGCACATGACAGTTAGAGATGGGTGAAAGAAAGGAGAGAAGTAAAGTTAAGTTCAGAGAGAAGAGAAAGAGAAGTTATAGCTACCATCACTGATCTCAAGACGTCCTAACGGTCCCGGGTCCAGCTGATGCTGCGTCGTGGATCGTCATGATCCTTGGTGGGGAAGCTTCAAATTTCCGTTGTTCAGAAGTCATCTTTTAACACACCTTGCTCCACCTCTGCCTCAGGAGTCTCCGCCTTTCTCAGCATATCTCCACCCTTCTCAAGCGAGGCTATCACACAGGCACAGGGTCAGTGTCTGAGGCATGGTAAGTCTTGGAGGCAGGTAGCCTTCGACCAGGAGGTGTGTTTTGGTATTATAATGAAGCAACGTTCATCTAAAGTTCATGATTTCTTCATCGATGTTATGGCAACACTTGCAATCCATCCTTTTTGACAGTAGCTATGCGGTTATCTCTAACGGCTCTAGCTAGGTACCTTTCAGGAGCCCTGTACCGTACATTCTGTTCTTGGGATTGGCCACTGCACTCCAAGCAGGCCGTTGTCAGGTAACGTACTGTTCCTGATGACAATGTTGAGACAATGCTGATTTTCTGACCGACTCCTACACTAGGTAGGACCAGAGTAATGACTCCTGTGATTGGCACTGTTAGTGAATCGTTTCCTGAATTCTTGTTCTGGCTAGTATTCACTACTTCGCTCTGTACTCTCTGGCTTTTTGCACATTACATTGCATCAGTGGGGAAAAGAAAAAAGAAAAGAAAATAGTTGAATTGCAGAACTGACAAATTTCACTAAATAAGTTGTTTTATGAAGCTATGGAATTTCTTTTTCAAACAAGTCTGCCAACCACACAAAGAAATGTTTTGGTGTTGGAGTAGAGACAGTACATGAAGACTAAACTCCATAGAAAAGTAGACAACTAACTACTTTCTTTTTTTTTTTTTAATGAGCAAGCACTTATATAAAATGAAAGGTCTAGAAATATTAGTATCTTCCTAGCGATGGACTTACATGGTTTAAATTGAGCTTGAATGTTACAAAACTCCTTCTGAAATCACTATAGCTATGTATGTGAAAGGTAGAGTGTCATTACAAATGAGTCATCATTTTATCTACTTCTAGCCATTCAACAGGCTTTCAGTCTAAGCTTGTAATCTAAACAATTTAGAGTCGGTGGAAAGAACCAAAGACTTCCAGCTCCTTTGTGTCCAAAGACACAGCCTTCCTGTGTAAGTGCCTAAAACAAGGGGGATAAATTACCAGCTAGATATGTCTCGCTGTTTTGAATGACAAGAGCAAGAAATAAGTTAAATACTTAGACCAGATGCTAAATCTCAAACAACTAAAGTTAAGTAAAGCTCACACCGAGTACCTGCACTAAAAAGGAAAAACTAAGTTGAAGAATCAGTGTTGCTATGACCAAATTTGCTTATATTTATTGGGAGTTTTTTCCTCTTCCACATACCTCAAATGACAAAAAGATTAACATAACTTTTATTGCATTGTGCACCTTCTGTTTCAACCATTACTTCTTATAACAATAAAGTTAGAATTACTCAGTATTGTGGTGAGTCAGTTTTGAGAGTTGTCCACCTGTCTTCACTGAGAAAATCAGATTTCGCTTTGGCCAGGCAAACTCCTTTGTTACTCACTAATCTTATTCAGACATTAGGCAGGGCTTTGCAAAAGCCCAGCATTACACTTCGGAACTGCAGAGAAGACTGGAGGCTTTGAAGATTTAAAGAATCTTTGAAAATGTGGTCTGGTGACCCCTTTCCAGAGCCCACTGGGGTCACTGGAAATGTTTGCATGTACTTCAAAACGCTCTGGATCAAATCACACATACTCCACCTCTCATCTGCATAACTACACTTATTTCAAAAAGAGTTTTGCAATATCAGAATTGAAAGAAAATTTAAACTGGCTACACAGAGATACTAAATCTCTCCAGACCATCTGCTTAAACTAAGAATATATTAGCTCCACCATGTTTCTTTACTGAAATTGGCTTTACTATTCCTTGCTAGGAAAATATGTATGTTTAACATTCTGCAGCTGTCTATGCAAAGCTGATCTGCAGCCACAATGGATAATTCTAAAAGGCTGATGTTTGAACACATACTACAGCACAGCAGAATTAAAGGTGAAAGTTCAAGTGCTGCAATTTCAAACTATTGATCAATGGTAATTTTTGGCACCCTTGGGTTAGTCATGCTGGCATATGGCAAGCAAGCAAACCACAAAGGTTAAGTATGAATCATCAGTACCAATGTAACTCACCTTCTTTAGTTTTCTCAGATTTACAAAACTCTTGCTGTTAGGTTGTCTCTCCTGTGTGCTTGCTGTGTGCATCACAGCAAGGCATATCTTGAAGACCATGTCTTCTGAGCACATCAAATTAGAGAGAATATTGAAAAGGAAAGCTGCTTGTCTGTTCTTACTGATTTGTTGGCTATCCTGAAAAAAAATCATGTACATATTACTACTACACTTTATTACATCAGGGAAGCCTCAGATTATCTTCCATCTACCTTCAACTTTTCAAATTTGTCATGAAAATGTTCCCTTATCCTACAGGCTTTTTTCTTATTACAGCTAGAAGTTACAGAAAGAACATTGTGTCTTATCAGCTGAGTACTTATCAGACCTTGTTTATTAAACATAATTTAGTTAACACACATTTGACAAGTTTTTGAGAAGGATATTGAGTGTGTTATACTAAATGGTGCTGCTATGTCACTTTATTATTCAGCACTGATCCATTCACTATGATGACATTTAGGATTACTCCTTTCTAAAAGATTCCCATCCTTTTGGACAGCATGTAAGATCTGGGTTGGGTTCATTTGTAAAAAGTTCAAGCTTGTTTCTACTGTTGCCAAAAGTAAATATATTAGGAGGAAAAAAATATTTTGCCTTCCTATAGTCCCTCTGTACTTTCATTACAAGTGGTTATTTTATTCACTTTGTACTCTAAATGATCTGTGTATATTGTAAGACAGTTGCTGATTTGTATGCTAAAACCAGATAGCCTTCTTTTGGTAACAATATAGCCTGTAATAAAATATTGTTGTGGCTAATAACAGGCCATAAGCTTTGTTTTGAATTTGCAAGGCTCCAGGACTGTGATTCGTCAGTCTTTCTCTGTCTAAACTTTTCCTGACCTGCCTGCAACTTTGTTTTACTTGGTTTAACCGTGACTGTAGTTTCTCTAATTGAGTAGGTGTCTATGGCTAATTTGTTTTACTTTTGTTTATCTTTGTAATGTACAATCATAGAATCATAAAATGACTTTTATATAGATAGCAGTAACAAGCAGTTATTCCATGTATGATGAGATATTTATGACTCTCACATGATGTTATAGCATAGAGAAATACAGCCCTGGATACCAGGAGCCTTAAGAAGTGGAGACGCAGCGTGTGGCACAGATGAGTACAGACATGGGGTGGTAAGGGACGGTGACAGACCAGCACTGGAGACCACACAGCTACAAACAACACACAACCTTGGTCAGTTAAAGAAACGCAGACCTGGAGCTGCACAAAACTGCATTTAGGAGTTACAAGGAGAACAAAGAAGTAATGTCAAGCATACTGAAAGTCACTACATATGGCAAATCTGGACATTACCTGGAGCTGCAGACTAAAGAAGAGCAAGGCGTGAAAGTGTGCAGGCAAACATACAAAAATGACCCCAAGTGAATCCTGGAGTGAGAAAGGAGTAATCATCAACAAGAATATCACATTCCTCCTGCTGAAAGACTCCAGATGCCAATGACTCACTGTAAAATCCCACAACCAGAATTAAACCTCCAACCTCATAGCCCCAAGGTGAAGGGGAAGGGTGAGCTCATCAGGAAAAGATGCAAAAACTAAATGTGTGTATAATAATTGTTAAGTACATTATTAGTGTTGCTTTATTCTGTAACAATTCAGTCTGGACTAAGAATGATTAGATTCTTAAGATTTCCATTATATCAACAATAAATTACTGTCTTTGCTCAAATATATATAAGGTGTACTGCCTCTTTGCCTACAAACAAGATTTTGAGCATAAAAGCTCGTGGATGAAACAATGCCTTTACTAAAGCTGAAGATAAATACTTTTCTACTTACCCATTAATAAAAAAAAGTAAGATATATGTGCATTAGTTATATGTTTTGGTTTCTAGGAAATATCACGGTGATGCTTTGATAATTTTTTCACTTGTTTTACAATCATCATGCTTTAGAGCAAAGATTTGCTGTCACAACCTTCAAACATATTTTGAGAGAAAAATATCTTTAAATATATATTGAGTGACTTTATTTCAGAGCTGCAAATAAAAATGGGAAGTTTTCATTTCACCTAAACAAGAGGGAGGCACAGTTTATAATTAGAAAGCAACACAAGCAGGTTTAATATGTGTCTAGGGGAACTTTTCAGCTGCAGTTTGTATTTCAGATCCCACCTGGAAGCTTTAGGGGAGTTTTTTGTTGTTCTGGTTCTTTCTTAAAGAATTTTATGTGACATCAGCAAAGAACAGTTATTGAGTAAAGCTGTGAATGAAACCTGGGGTTAAAAAATGCTATGCATGGAAAATGAGAATAAGAATGTTTTGCCTTTATATAGTTCCACTGGGGACAGGGGGAGAAAACAAAAGGGAGAAAGAAAAAGGAAAAGCAAGTCCCTCTTCGTATACACAAACAGACCTTTCTTACACAGTCTTTGCACTTTAAGTAACACTCATAGTAGGAAAGAGTGGATTTTTGCTGGATAAATGTTGCAATTGTTCATGTAATGGGGAAAGCGTGGACATCAGAAAGGCAAAGCTCAAACTTTAATTTTTTTCGTAGAGCTGATGCATTCTTCATAATTACATGACTATTGAAGTCTCTGATGTCACATGTGCAGTACCTTAACAGTGTCTTTTCTACATCAAGATATTAGGATTTCTCATATGCATGGCTTAAGTCTGAATTTCTTTAACTTACAAGCCCAGTTTGAGGATAATCGCAACAGCTCTGTGGTGCATTTAACTAATGAATGTGCTGACCTAGCACTGATGTGATACAGCTCTATCCAGAAAAATAAAAATAAAATAAAGTAAAATAAATTAAAATAAAATAAAATACAACCCAAAAAAAGTCCAAAACATTGAAAAGACTCTATCCTTTCCTTGCTAGAGCTCCAAAGAGATATACCTAACATAACACATTCACTAACCTTTATCATAGGCATATAGAAGAAGTACATTAGAAGATATTTTTCACCTCTATGGAGTTGTTCAAAATAATATTATCCTAGCTCTTGGGAAGAAGTTCCTAACCATTTTCTTTTTCTGCTTTAACCCTTTTGCAATTTGAAGGAAGAATTTATTTTTCTTTTTCCTTTAATTAAAATCTTTATCCTTCAGGGCTTCACCACTACAGTTCCCCTCTCTTTGCAGAATGCCTTCATTACCAGGTTGTAAAACTCTGAGCAGAGGCTACAGACAGAGGAGATGTCTGTTCCTACACCAGTACACATTCTACTGTGAAGTGTAAAATGGGAATAAAACTAAATCCAGATAGTGTCTTCTGCCAAAAGAGGACCATGTCCATTGAATGCTAGTCATATACACTTGCCTCCCTTCCTCTCTCATTCAGTTACTTGTTTCATATAACGTACAAAAAAATCATCTGCAATAGTTTGTTCCACACCTGCAAGTCTTAAGGTTAGGATATATTGGTAAAAAAGTGAATTAATTCAACTCAGGAAAAAAGCAAGATATTAATCCCTGCATTCCTGTGCTGTGGATACATCTTTTAGCTTAAGAAGAATATGCCACTAAAGAAGATGTAGGCAATTATGCACAAGCAGCAATTTAAGGATCCAGGTGCAACACTCGGATAGGTACATAAACTGATGCAAGTACATATCTCCTACTGAACTGACTTTAGTTTTGTGAATTCTGCTTTCACACCTGGGTAAGTACTTAAGGTCCTACTCAGTGCAAGGCATAAATGCTTAAATTTCTACACAAGATGTTACCTGAACAGCATTCTAGTTTCTTAAAACACTTTTTAAAAAACTCTGTAATTCTTTAGCAGCATCTTTAAAGTGATAGCTGAGTGACTGGCAAAAGCTGAAAGTAACTGCTGCTTAGACCCAATTCATGGAAGACTGCTTTTCCATTTATCTGTGCTATCTTCCCCATAAATATAAAGGCAACAAAGAAATAGTTTTAACACAGAAAGAGTTAGCAAAGATAATAGCAATCATCTCACATTCCATGGGATGACTGTTGAAACTGTATGTTTCATTGCAACTGATATCAAACCTCTTTCATTGTCCTGCAGTGAACCAAACAGTTCTGTCAAAAAACAGGTTCCTGGTGTTTTCACCCTCCCACTAGGAAACAGCTACAGCCAGCTATCTCTTCCATCTCTGTCAAAAGCAATCAATAGAGAGAACACAGCTTCCAATCTTCCTAGACATTTGGAAGCCTGCATTCATCATAACTGTCAAATTCTTCAGAAGTTAAAGCAGGCAGTGAACAAATACAGACTATAATCTGGAATATGTTTGACATATTCCTGTATTTAAAGTATCTTGGAAGGCTGTGGTTCAAAAGAAAAAAAGGGGGGGACAAGAAAAAATTGAGAAAAAAAGGGGGAGGGGGGGAAGAAGAAAATTTAAAAGAAAGAAAACATCAGTATCACTGTTTTTCATTCCTGTGAAACAAGAAGTCCCTTAGAAGTACAATGGGACTATTTCTGTCTGCTGTACTTTACAGTCATCCAGAAACTGAAGGTTTATTATAAAAGATTACTCCCTAGCCTTAGTTGATGAATGGCTATAATTTTCCATTGGACATCCTGAACCATATAGCTTGCCACAGCAGAGAAGTTCTCTAACTCTGAATGGAAGGTATAATTCTAAAATGTAAGACTCCACTGCACACAAGGGTAACACACTGGCTGTGAATCTCTGACATTCAAGCACTGTTGAGAAAAAAAACGTAATGTTATTTATTATAGAGAAGAGGATTCTGGAGTGAACTTAGTCATTTTAATGCAGAGCATAGAAACCTAATTGGGGTCCAAAAGAAGATATATAACAGGACAAAGCAGAGCCCAGGAGTGAGGAGTCCCACAGGTCTCAAATGTAAAAACATTATCAAGAGTATACAGCAGGAAACAGGTCAAGACATATTGACACATATTAATTACATGGGAGTAGGTTTATGGGGCTCTAAAGCCCAGGTAAAGAAATTCCTACTCAAACTATTGTCTCGTAGAATGAGGCCCCTATATTCTGTAGCTGTTCCATAAGCAATCTTGCTTACCATTCTTCCCCAGAAATGGGAATTTGGAAGAAAAGAGGCTGAAATAAAAGGGATCATCAGTTGTTAAAGTGATATCATCACAACTCTGATTTCTCAGGATGAAAATTAATTAATGCTTTATGTATAAAGCACTGCAAAGCTCTAGCATCAGCAGAACAAATTAATGTGAAAAACAGTATTATTCCTAACTGGAACTGGTTTTGGAGATCACAGTGGGACATACAGTTGTAACTCAGTGATAGTAACCAGACTGATGTCTGACAGAGCAAGAATAATGACAATATTTTGTAAGATGGAAAATAAAGGTGGGGATTATGGTATCAAGAAAGTGACAAGTGCAAATCAGTAATCAAGATAACCCTGTGAGAGGAGGGAGGTATGATGTGGTTAGGGCACTGGACTACCTTATTAAAAATCTGAGTTTTGTTGCTGAACCCTCTATGCCTTGATAGTTGCTGAAGGCCATGGTCACTGTCCTGTGGATCTGAAGGATTCAGGACAAGCACCAAAATCTTTCAGTGCTTGAGTTCCTACCTCCACAGTAAAAAATGCTGCTTCCTTTGCCTTTCCTCAAAGCTGCAAGTACGTCTGTGACCATTGTTTGTCTCTGGGATACCTGTTCATGTTTGTTACTGGTTGGACCTGCAAATGGGAATACGGCAGCTGCGTCCCTTAGCCTGGTCAGAGGCCCCAAGACCCTGGGGCAGTAGGCTGGGCTCCGGTGGCTGGGCAGGAGTGTCCAACCTGGGCCAGAGCAGCTGGAGAAGGCAGCCATGCTCTTCCATCACTTAACACTCTGCTC
Organism: Pandion haliaetus; assembly: GCA_013401275.1. NCBI lineage: Eukaryota > Metazoa > Chordata > Aves > Accipitriformes > Pandionidae > Pandion > Pandion haliaetus. Next base: position 49,326 of record VYZV01039859.1, on the reverse strand, counting down.
CTGATGAGATTTCAGCTAGCACATTTGTTGATGCCAGACAGTTCAGTGAAGAGGACTGTATTCTTCACCTTCATCATTCTAGTATATGGTTTAGATCTAATCCTTACAGTACAGCTCAAATCCAGATGATTTTTTTTTTTTTTTTCAATAGCAATAATATGGGTTGGAACACTTCAGATTCCTCATATGTTTTTCAAACTAGTCAGTCATCAGGACAAAAGAATTTTTCCTATGAAATAGAAAGCCCCATCCATATTACATGGGAAATACTGAACCCACCAAAGTCAATGACAGAGATCCTCTCACATGGGTGGAATCAGGATTTCACCATCCATATGTAGTAATCTCATAAATTTTCCATTAATTTAAAAAGCTTGAGACCCACACAGAATTAATAGAGAATAAAACAATCCAGATTTAAGTAGATGTGACTTATTTCTTACCAACTAGTAGGACAGTGGTCTTTTTTGACTACTAGCCAGCTGGTCAGCTGTTTATTGATTCAGAAAGTAAATGCCAGCTTCAGCCTGGTAAGTACTGAATGCCCCAAGATCCTGGCAAGCCAGTCACACTTGGCAGATTTCCATACTCATTTGCCAAGCCCAAATCAGGCAAGTGAGAAAGCAAACACTAAGCCTGTTTTTTTCCAAGTACTAAACAGGTTTTTTAAGAGGGTGAAGGTGGTGTTATAAATTATGAGTCCCTTATCTAGCACATTCAAAATACAATTGCAACTAGAGATATGTGGGTTGACTGGTGTTATGGGTTTGTGTGGCGCGATTTTCTTTGGTGGCAGAGGAGGGGGGCTGCAGAGGCGGCCCCTTTAAGAAGCTGCTGGAAAATTCGCCGCCCCAAAATGTCAGACGTGTCAAAATGTCAGACCCGCTTCTAGGAGGG
>VYZV01039859.1:35479-48199 GCA_013401275.1 Pandion haliaetus | reverse complement strand
AGTTGGTGAAGGACTGTCTCCCGTGGGAGGGACCCCACGGTGGAGCAGGGGACGAGTGAGGAATCTTCCCCCTGAGGAAAGGAGCGGCAGAGACAAGGTGTGGCGAGCTGACTCAACCCCCATCCCCTGTTCCCCTGCGCCGCCGGGGGGAGGAGGTAGAAAGCACCGGGAATGGAACTGAGCCGAGAAGGTGGGAGGGGTGGGGGGAGGTGTTCTGATGTTTGGTTTCCCTTCCTAATACCCTTGTGTTTTGTTTTTGTTTTGATTTGTAGTAAATTAAATTGATTTTGTTTCTTCCCCAAGTTGAGCCTGTCTTTTGCCCGTGACCATAAGCGGGGAGTGATCCCTCCCAGTCCTTGTCTCGACCCACGAGCCTGCCTTTGTATTTTCTCCTCATCCCAACGTGGCCAGCGGTGGGGGTGGGGGGTGAGTGAGCGGCTTCGTGGTGCTTTGTTACCGACTGAGCTGAAACCACGACAACTGGCAAATACTAATTTAGTTTCCGTTTGAGGGCAGTAAGAAAATCCTTTTTTTCCTAAGTGTCAATAAACTCATGGCCAACTCTATAAATAAGCACCAAATGGATTTTGTGGGATGATTTGGTTTCCATTAGATTCCACCTTCAAATATTAGTGATGTCTGGTTTTTTTATTTTTACTTCCAACAAACAGCAGCTGCTGTGAAGTGTAGACTTGGAGAGTGCTGCACTTTAAATGAAAAATTAACTGAAGGCAAAACCCTAAGAGCAATTTTCAGCTTTTAGATGACATTCAAAGCTGCATTCCAGCCAGGATCGTTTTAGCTGCACTGCTGTAACAGGGACTAAAACTGATGTTCAGGATTCCTGAAAGTAACACAACAAAGCACTATAAATAATAACTTGACCCTGTATCTTCAATAAATTTGCCGGGGCATAATTGGATTAACCTAGAAAAACCTGACCATTATTCCTGTCTATTGGAAAGATGCAGGATTGAAAAACAGACTAATCATTCCCAAAATGGATCTGCTGCAACCTGTAAAGCATGAGTATTTAAGGAAACAATAGCTTTGAAAATCTACGGGGAAGGCACACTAAACCGATGATATTTAACATGTTCTTCCATTAATTGCATTAAAAAAAGGTTATATTAAGTGGAGAAAAGGTACTTCCATCACTTTTAATTGTGTGTCTTTAATTTTAAAGACCATATGCAGTATGTAAATTAACTTATTACAAACAAAACAGTATCTGCAGTATTGAGTAGTTTCTTAATATACTGGTTTACATCTAAAATTTTAAAATATGGATGCTGAAATATGCTAAACTCCAGTGGCTCAGGTCCAGTAAAGTACTTCAATGGCTTACTACGTGACTACAGGAGAATTCTGTGTGCATTACCGTCAAGCCAATTTATCTGAATATTTTGTGTTAGGTAAATCCAGAACAAATAGTTAGCACCTCTGAGACCCAGACACAGTATTTTCACATCTCTTTTGGATCATGTGAGAGACTGAAAGAGTTAATGTCTCAAACATTGTGGTGGGGCAAGTTCTGCTTAAAGACAAACCCTGCACAGCAAGGAACCAAGGTGAAAAGAAGCCCATCATCTCAGACATCAGCAACAGGAGGGGGAGGGCATACTGGAGGGTGCACAGCTTCCTGTTCTGATAAGCTGTTCTGACACAAAGATCAAACAATGGCCACATCTGCAGGGAAGGAGAATTTACTCCCCAAACAACCCCCAAGCCCAATGGCTTACAAACTGCTTATTAGCCTAATAAGTTCGAGTGTCCGCCCAAAGCAGGGGCAAGGATGATAAAAGTACACAAAGCGAAGCCCCAGGTGTGCAAGCCCACCAGAACTTGACCCCTCGGCTGACTGGACCCCTTGGCTGACTGAAGCAACACTGGACCCAGGACCGGTGAAATCTTTCTCTCTTCCTTTCTCTCTTTGTCTTGTTCTCTCTTTCCTTTTCCTTTTCCACAATGCCTACATCTCATCCCTTTAAGACATAAACCGTTGACCAAGTCTGAGACTAGCCACCCCTAGGCCCTTCTCTGAGGAGGAGTCTAGAAATAAGGGGGTCTGCTCTGAACCTCGTGACTCAATGGGAGGGACCTCCTTATTCCCTGAATTTATGTATATGGGTTACATGGTTTACAGAAGTAGTCTTATGCCAATTCTTGTTGTGAGAATCCCGCCACCTACTATCACGCCTCCCCAGTTCAATTTGCTTCTGTCATGAATAAAATCTTTAACTGATCATTTGGTGCCATTTCACCTTAATTTAGCCCAAGGGAATTTCGAATTAAACTTGACTCCCTGGTCTGTGCAGCCCGGGTTGCGACAGATCACCATTTGGATAAAATTGTAGTTATATACTGAAAGTGGCTATCCTGAATAATACTTTTACTCTGTGTTTTCAGGCCCATGTCTAGTTAGTGTATTGAGCAGAACAACGTGACTTATTTTTTACCTCTCAAGTCTGCAGGTAATAGTGTGAAGAGGAACTTCTGCAAATTATTCTCTTTTTTTTTTCTCCACCATGAACAGAATTATTTGGTACATTTCAATGGTATGCCAGTGTGTTCACTATATTATTATACTAAGAAAAATCTCAGAGCCTGAAGTCCAGTTCCTTAGCTCTAGTCTGAGCAGGAAGCCAAAGTGAAAAATACCTGGTGATGTATTTCCTAATAAAGCAAGAATATATCCTCAAGCTGTTGGTGGAAAAAGGTTTACTTACCATCAAATCCACCACTCTGGATATCAGAGAGCTCCTCTTTCATGTAGAAGTCTATGGGTGGGGAAAAGGTGTTTAACAAGAAGAAACTAGGTAGTACAGGTAGCTTTCTGTACACCTGCCACAGCAGAGGGAATTTCATGTTTCTAGAAACCGAAACACAGAGGGGGAAAAAAAAGCACCTAGAGCACATGTGGAATTGCAGATCTTACACAGATGTGTCTCTAGAGCCTTCACATCTTGAGTTCCTGAAATGGGTAATGGTACCGCACAGAAGAAACTCCAACACAAAGCTTTCTAACTTTTTTTTCACAGATGAGCCTCCCCTGGTTGGAAACAGAGTTTGCATCTAACAAAAGATATAGGAACTGAAGAAAGTATGAAGATAAGGGGTTAACTCAGTTACTCGGAATTTGTACAGCCCTTTGTTGCTTCTGTAATAGCAGTATTTCTAAAGTTTTATGTATTCATTTTAATGTAACTCTAAACACAGGCTGACAGCAGGTATTCTCGTCTCTTGTTACCAGAGAGTTATGATAATTTCTTGTAATAGCTGCTTGACTAAAATGATTACTTCTGTGAAATCTCAGATATACATTTTTATTCTCTTTTTTAATTATTGTACATCTTTACCTACACATCCATTAATGCTTTTATGTCTGTGTACAACCTTATTGACTTTACTGAGAAAACTCAGAGCATTTGCAGTTTAATGCGGGTGAATCGTTCTAGAAAAGAGCTCATATTTCTAAAGTGTAAACTTCGCATAGGCTTTTCTTATACTACATATGTACAAAATAATTATATGGGCTATGGAAAAAGACATTCCTGTAATTGAAGCTTTGCAGACGTGTATGAAATTGCAATTTCACTGATTACATATATGTGCATATGTATGTACATGAACATATATGCAAACTTGCTGACAGAATCAGTGGTGTTCTTCTGGTCATCAAGGTTAGGTTTTGTTTCATTTTGGAAAAAAAATTAGCTGTGGCCAAAATAATTCATTCACAGCTGGATGCTTTTTAAATCGATTAATTCATCCTATAAAAGTAGGGTGTGAACACCATATTGCAGAAAACTTAAAATCAGTTCAAACTTTCATACACTTACACTTTTCTAACAGAACTGGATCTCAGTAGATGGGTAAAGTCTGTATTCAAAGTAATTTATACCAAAGATTCTCTAATCACTGTAGGGGGTTTTTTTTGTTGTTTTCAAAAAAGGCTTTGTATATAGCACCATAAGATTTTGTGTAGACTGATTAGGTGCATAAACCAGAACATGAGCCCTTCATTTTTGTTATTAAGATCACTTTTCTAGTTTCCGCTTTCTAAGGCAAGCAGTGTGAAAAAGGAGCCTGGGATACATGTTTTACCTTTCCAACAAATTTCTCCATCTTCAAGCCAGCAAAGTGTTGAAAGAAAATGTAAAACCAGAAAAACTATAAAATAAATCAAAATATGATTGCCACTGGCTAGATCTATTTCAATACTCTAAAAGCTGAAAGTAACAACTTTTTCATTCTGAAAATTAAGCAAGCTAACATAGTGGTGCTGCTAAAATGGTAACATCTATGTTTTGCAGAATAACAGTTCAGATTTTGAAACTCAGGAGACACATAATACTTCTATTGTTTATGTGCATTGGGATAACTCCTAGTCAGAGAAAAGGAAAACTCTAAAGAGCAGACAGAATTTGACATATGCCTATTAAACACTTGACTAATACATAGGAAATTAATATTAGAAAGCTAATATTGGAAAGGTAAGGTTTGTCTGAGGCATATGATCTGTTGAATCACTTCTTACTGCGTGCATTTTAGTAGGTTGGGATTAAGCTAACTGCTGCACAGGTGTTTGGAGGGCAGACTTCACAGAACTAACTTCTTAGTTATTAATCTCTATCTTGTGAAAGTTGGTGTAGATAACAAGAAACTTAAACCTTCCCGTGGCCAGGTAAGAAATGTATAGTCAAAGAATATGGGGTTTTTTATTGCCATCGCTGTTACATATATTTCTAGCTCTTACCTTTCCTGTGCAAGGTATGCATCATTTGTTTTATGTGGAAAGTCCTCAGAGTCATAGAATTCTTAAAATTATTTATATTTTTGTCAGTGTCAGGGTAGAGTGGAGAGAAGATATGATCAGTGTCACATATGCAGAAACTGGATGAACATAACTGGATCAAAACTTGACTCACTGCATTAATGGCATGCTTCTGGCCATTACAGCAGTATCTTGGAAATTTAAATGGATTCAATCAAGCCTACCAACAGGTAAAATACATTCTCAGTCTAACCTGTGTTACTGTGATACAGCACAGTTCCAAGAGTCTTGGAGACCAAGAAAAAGGAGAACTTTGAATACTGCTTTTCCGTATTTCATCAACAAGTCTACAGAATTCTGTATGAAAACATGGTATGTCCTACCTTGTGTGTACAAAAGCAAACCCTGCCATATTTAGCTGAGACATTCCAGATTCATGCTGGTGTGATACGGGAACAGTATTTGATTCTTTAAGGAGCCCGAGTAGGGCAGATGTTCTTATTTCAGAATAACATATTGCAGGAAAATTATCACACTCATCAGTTTGCTATACTTACAGATGATGATCCTTAACCTGCTCTTAAAAAATCTGTGAACATTTGATAGCAATGGGATCTTCCCAATTACAAATTCTATCATATCAGCTTTTGAAAATACAACTTCTTTTTAGTGAAAACCAAGCAGCTTTAGATATATTCAGCTGAGGATATTTCTTTCTGTATTCTGTTAAATGTTAACTATTCTTTTGTTTCAATGTGGTATGAATAACATTGCAAACCAAAGAAGTCTGAAAAATCTTTTGCAAAGAAAATTCCAAAAAACAGGTCTAATAATTTATCAGACCTGAATCTTGAATTATATGTTTTTGCCCAGTTGGGGAAAAGTTATTTTGAAATCAAAAGAATGCAAAACTTCAGGGGTAATACCTGAGTGGTAATCACAGGGAATGTCAAGATTTTCTTCATAGTATATTCAAAGCTGCAAGGACCATGGGACTGAAAAATGAGACCAGCCCAATGTTGATGACAACATAAATTTCATGAGGCAGAAAGAGTTCCTTGCTCAGTATTTTTTTAGAGGGTTACGCACTCAGTCTCTAATGATGTGCATCTCTCATTGCTATGGATATGTCAGCAATTTTTCTTAAACACTGAGGTAAGAGAATAATTAAATTGTTAATGTATGCAAATACTTAATGTATATAAATATTTAATGTTCATATTGATACATTAATCAGTGTAATGATGATACTATATTAATTATTTCTTTAACTGCTTTGCTGGTTGTCTCTCCTATTTACTATGAAAACGTTAATTGTTACAAACGATACCCTCTTCTGTTTAATTCTGAATTCTCTCTTCCTTTCTCTCTCATAACAAAGTGGTTTGATTTGTTAAATTGTATCTTACAAATAGATTTAATCATCTCATCAAAACATATTCCCTATTTAAACGCATCATGGCAAAGCACTGTGCATGCATGATCAGCAGTTCCTCACCATTTACTATGTGAGTGGATACAGCTATCATATTCATAACTATTCACAGTCAACGGCTTTGACTATGCAAGCAATGCTAAATTTTATAGACTACTATTTGAATAATTTAAATTTCGGTTTTCTGGCCCATCTGAAAAATGGAGAAACAAAAGACAGAAAAAAAATAAAATCTGGAATATAATAGGAGCAGATGTCTGATAGAATACCTCTTCTATAAAGAAGTAAAGACAATATATAGCATGACTAAAATTTAGGATGTTGTTGTACGTTTCTACCTCACACTGGAGAATTTATCTACAGTAATGTGGTGTTTTCAATTCTTTTTATTATGTATCTATTCCTTAGTACCATTCATTTTCCAGTGTAAAACAGATTAAAACTAGATAGCTTTCTGGGATATACTAGTCATCTGAAACCTCGTTGTGAAAACTCCAACAGCAATGCATTGAGCTCTTTCAAGTAGAAATTGTGTGTCATTAATGCTTCTACCACGCATGTGTGCTGGGTTTGGGTTGGATAGAGTTAATTTTCTTCACAGTAGCTGGTATGGGGCTGTGTTTTGGACTTGTGCTGGAAACAGTGTTGATAACAAAGGGATGTTTTCGTTACTGCTGAGCAGTGCTTACACAGAGCCAAGGCCTTTTCTGCTTCTCACCCCACCCCACCAGCAAGGAGGCTGGGGGGGGCACAAGGAGTTGGGGAGGGGACACAGCTAGGGCAGCTGACCCCAACTGACCCAAGGGATATTCCAGACCATACGATGTCATGCTCAGTGTGTAAAGCTGGGGAAAAAAGAAGGAAGGGGGGACATTTGGAGTGATGGCATTTGTCTTCCCAAGTCACCGTTAGGCGTGATGGAGCCTTGCTTTCCTGGAGATGGCTGAACGCCTGCCTGCCCATGGGAAGTGGGGAATGAATTCCTTGGTTTGCTTTGCTTTTGTGCACGGCTTTTGCTTTCCCTCTTAAACTGTCTTTATCTCAGCCCCTGATTTTTCTCACTTTCACTCTTCTGATTCTCTCCCCCATCCCACCAGGGGGGGAGTGGGTGAGTGGCTGGGTGGTGCTTAGTTGCTGGCTGGGTTTAAACCATGACAGAATGTCACATGCTTTCTCAGCCAACCAAACGTGTTAGCACAGAGGAAATAAATTTATTGTCAAGTTTTTATTTGGGTTTTAGCTGTGTTTCCTTTAAATTCAGAAGAGACTGGATTTCCTGCTGGCATGAGAGTGGTACAAACATAGCTTGCTCCAGCTTCAGGAGCTAACACCAGCAAATACTAGTGAGGCACTGCTGGTCACATTGGCCAGTGCTGTCTTATGAGGGTGAATGTCCCAGTTAAAAGGGGATGGGTCAAAGTGAGAGAGCAAGGAAGTGCTATCTAGGATACAGGAAGGTGAGTCGATGAGAGTATAAGAAAAATGTATTAAGTACAGAAGAGACCCTGTTGAACAGTTTTTAAAATTTTTTTTTTTTTCTTCTGAACTATCACAGCAAACTCCATTTTTACAAGTATCATGTCACTACATGTATGACTATGTGAGCATTGAAGCCCTTATCCTTTAGAGACATCAGTTCAAAGACCACATGGGCTAGCCGGTACTGAGACACAGTTGATGTAAATTCTTGTTTGTTCACATCACAGAAACAGGACGCAGTTCAAGACATTTGTCTCTCCTATTTGTGAGACAGTTATATACCAGATATAATATCACATTTGGTGTCCTCTGCTCCATGGACAACCAAGAAAAGATAGCAGGCTGCAATCATGGGCTGTGCATTCACATAGACCCTTCACATGCTTGGGTAGTGGTTGTCTCTGCTACTCATAGCCCTGATTAGTGCTGTTTCCCCACTACTTTGAGGAGAGTATATACATTCAAGAGTAATTTAATAAACTCCGTGCTTGTCTGTAGCTCAGTGCTGCATATGCAGATAGCTTGTCTGTAGCTGGCTTAAGTGGGATAGTGATGTATCTCTTATCATTTGTATCTGATACCCGAGACTGTTATGAAACGTAGCTCGACCTGTGAATCTGAAAGCCAGATTCACAGAATGGATATTATATTATTTTAAATACCAGTAACTTAAATATGAAAAAAGTTGATTGAAAGGCTTATTTTCCATTTTTTAAAAAATTTCTAGAATCTTTGCAGTGATTAAGAGGGAAAAAATGTTCAGTTCAGAGCAAGAACTATAAGAGTTTCCAGCAAAAAGGAAACACTAGTTGACAGGAAAATACCATGATGATTTGTTTTGGGTTTTTTTTTCTCCTTTTTTTTTGCCCCTTACTAAAAAATAATACTGTGGAGAAGTTATGCAGATGAAATCAAACCAGGGTACCTTCACTTTCAAGATCCAAATTGCAACAACATTGTCACAGGCTTCTAAGCATCTAACTTCCCACTTTTTTCCAGTCTGAGTTCTTCAGAGGAGACTACTCATAGTCAATATTGATCTTGTCATTGACTAGCACTTTTTGTTTTGGGGTTGGGTTTTTTTGGGGGGAGGGAATGGAAAAAACTTTCTCTTCTTTAATCTGTATAGAATCATACTTACATAGAAGTAATTCAATTTTTTTGGTATATTCTTCTGTATCATCCTTAAAAATAATACTTTAAAGAGTCAAACAAGAAAATTATATCCAAATTTGTTCTTCCTTGTATACATAAAACTTTTGTCTTTAATCACGGTATATATTTCAGGTAATACTGAAGAAATTACATCAAATTAAGAAATTAAATGTTGCTTATATTAGATAATTCAATGTATTTTCTCCCTATAAGGCTGTTATGGGTTTGTGTGGCGCGGGGTTTTTTTGGTAGCAGGGGAGGGGGCCACAGGGGTGGACCAACTGATTGAGAATAGCCCTGTGAAGGACTTTGGGATATTGGTGGATGAAAAATTGGACATGAGCTGACAATCTGTGCTTGCAGCCCAGAAAGCCAATCATATCCTGTGCTGCATGGCCAGCAGGTCAAGGGAGGAGATTCTCCCCCTCTAATCTATTCTTGTGAGACCCCACCTGCAGTACTGCGTTCAGCTCTGGGGTCTCCAGCACAGGGAAGATATGGACCTGTTGGAGCATGTCCAGAGGAGAGCCACAAAAATAGTCAGAGGGCTTCAACACCTCTCCTGTGAAGAAAGGCTGAAAGTTGGGGTTGTTCAGCCTGGAGAAGAGAAAAATCCAGGAAGACCTTATTGTAGCCTTTCAATATATAAAGCGGGGCTATAAGAAAGATGGAGATAGACTTTTTACAAGGCCCATAATGACAGGAGAAGAGGCAATGGTTCTAAACCGAAAGAGAGTAAATTGAGATTGGAGATAAGGAAGAAAGTCTTTGAGGGTGGTGGGACACTGGAAGAGGTTGCACAGAGGTTGTAGATGCCACATCTTTGGAAGTCAGATTGGGTGGGGTTTTGAGCAACCTGATCTAGAGAATGATATCCCTGCCCATGTCAGGGGGGGTGGACTAGATGTTCTTTAAAGGTCTCTTCTAACCCTTCAAACCCAAACCATTTTATGATTCTAATAATAATCATTATCTAATCATAATCTAATAATTCAAAAAAATTAAAGGAGGGACAGCTAGAAAATGAGGGACTTCCAGGGTTTTTTTTCAGGACTGTCATTTTTACTTTATTGTTGAAGACATATTTTTAATGAAATATTGATAAAAATAAGTCTTAAAAAGATTAGAACTGAATGACTAACAAAAGAGCCACCAGGTTCCCACAAAATTTTCTAGCTCTGCAGTATACCATAATGTTATAAAAGATAGCTAAACCTATCACTCAGTGAACTAAAAGGAGGCAGGTCAATATAAGGATTCATGGTTTTCTTCCAGAAGACATACATTATATGGAGATGCATCTGCATCAGCTCTTAAATGCCCACATAGCGTTGCCTCATTGACATGTACTTAAAGACTTATCTGCTTTATTTGCACAGATAACTATTACATATTTGTAATTGAAAACCACACTCCCTGATATGTATATGCAGGGTGAGGAACCATTATATTTACATTTTTATTTAATAGGCTGTGCTGGACCAGAGATTTAGAGTTTAGGGGTTTTTTATTTGATAAGCAAAGATGAACCAAAATGAAAAATGCAGGTGTGTACTGACTTCAAATAGGTGTTATAGGAATGATGGACAAGCACTATTTTCTGTTTCTGCCTGGTTACAGCAGCCATGTCAAGTCCCTCTGCACTTCTCAGTGCACTGTTTTTTCAGGTGAGTAGAATGGCCTGTCTTTTAATTATTTTAGGGTATTTATTCAAACGTAATTCTTGCATGAAGTGCTGTAATACATTGCAATATGCAGCACAGGGTGTGATCCAGCCACCAGCCCTAACAACATTAGCAGGAGTCTGTGGCTGTAATAGCTAAGAAAGGGCCTTTGCTGCTGTTCTGGGTTGTTATAGCAGTTAACAACTTCATCAAATAAACAGATAATTAGAAAGGGTTTGAACTAAAGAAGTCGGACCATCAGTGAAGATTTTTTTTTAAGTGCAGAATGCTCATTTTTAGACTTCCACATTCAAGTTTTTAGGTTTAAGTTGAATATCTGAGGCTAGCCCAAGTCTAGGTACACTTAGGTAGATGCATCTAGATAGACAATGCAAGTTCCGCTCTTCACAGAAGAGGAATAAGGAGTTAGTTAAATTTAGGTGGCCCCTGGGAAAACTACAATTGAAAACTTGAAGTAAGCTTCATCAAAATTAATAAAACATAGTAAGAAGCGCAGCCAAAGCCAAAGATGCATAAGCAATGAATAATGAGGAATTTCTATAGAATGTTGTTCCTGTTATCAAAAATGTGTTTGCAAACAGAAAAGATACACTATTTTCTTCTTAAGTAAAACCTGGTAAGGAAGCAGGCATACTTGTCAAAGAAATCTTCACTTAATGCACTTGATAGAAACGTTTACATATTCTTAAAAATCACCAAGCATATTAATAGTTCAGCAAATTGAGTAATGTCATGTAGTTTGAAAAGCAGAGCATGTGGAAGTAGGTGGAAACTTCGTAAGGCAATAGAGTTTCTCTGCATTGTGGAAATATTTATGCAATCTATTTCTTCCCAACAGGGAAATACCTCACCAGTCTGGAATATTTTACATCTTTTTTTTACCTTCTTGAGGACAACCTCTATGTGGGACAATCAATACCAATCAATACAAGTGGATGATTATTCTCAAAAACAAACAAAAAAGTCATCTCAGACTTCTCCTAACTTAGTGTTCTAGTTTTAAGAAAGGTTGCTATGACCTTACAGTCTTCCCCTGCAACCCAACAGACCACTCTGCCCAGCATGTGAGGGCTGAAGAACATTTTTAAGCTGAAGAGGGCATTATGCTTGGCTCTTCTGGGAAAAAAAAGGAGTATGTTTCTAAGCTCTGGTCCCTCAAGGATGCAGGTACAACCTACAAAACCCTTTAATTATGTTCCTATGTCTTTGAGAGACTTGTGATTCCTCTCTTACTTTTGTGCTGTCCATTTTAGATAGAACAGACCCCCAGAGCGGCAAGTATGAAAGACCATTTTAATGCAGAGATGTTCCTGTTAACTATATGTAAAGTATAGGCATCTAATTAAGGGTACTGATTATTTTTTACTCTGTTAACCAGACAGCTGCAAGATAAGCCAGGTGGCCACCTTCACTGAATAGGGCTGTAAGAGGAGAGAAAGAAGGATACTTCTCCTGAATATTGTGTATTTAAGTTACCAAAGGGAAATACATTTTCACAGTTAAGAAAGCTACGCTTTTCTTCCTACCTGAGATGCTGAGCAAGATAGACATCATTCAGCATAGTTTCAGGCCAGAAGAGGCACCTTTATCCTCTCCCTTCTGATGATTGTCTCATGGACTAAAGCTTCTGTTGTTATTAACACCTATCCTCAGTGGAATGAGGACCAGTATTCTCTGCCATGTAGCCTCCATGAATTCCTTTCCAGTCATCCTTTAGACAGTGTGATCACTCTCAGGATATGTTAAAAAAAAAGTAAAAGCGGCTTAGGAGTCTCAGTTCATTGCTAAGGTTCGGAAAATCTTGTACTGATAAGTTTGAGTGTCAGGAAAATATAGCTTATAAAAATAAAACTGAAGTCAATAATTTGTATTATTAAGTTTATTCAAGTCAACAACTTAATTAGAAAAACAACCAACAAACAAAAACAGGAAAAAAAAAAACACCCCAAAAAATCAAAACCCATACAGCCCTATAGTAGCTGTACATTTTCAGGTATGAATCTTGTTAAATAAATTTTTGGAATGCAGCTTTGTAAGGGTTGGACTCTCCAACTGAAAAGAAGAGGTTTTTTTAACTGAAAAAATTAAGACATTAAGACTTGAAAATCAGAAAAAAATAATCAGAACAGGAAAGTCTTTGCTGATCTTCAGTGTAGCCTTTAAGTTTTACCTTTTCTTTTTGTTGAATA
>VYZV01039859.1:7976-30646 GCA_013401275.1 Pandion haliaetus | reverse complement strand
AGAAGGTTGTCAGCTTCTGTTAAGGTTGAATGGAGTAATATTGCATGTTATTTCACCTATATTTGTAACCAGGATCATAAATTCCACAGGGAGAGTTGGCTCTGATGTAGCAGACAGCAAACTGGAAGGGGTAAGAAAAATAGGTGGAACTTGTTCACTGAAGTGCTGCTTTAGTTCACCAGAAGATATATGGCTCAGTCTGGAGAAGTATTTATCAATGGCCACTAGAAGCAGCTATCTGTCCCTCATCAGCTGAAAGTCAAGGTGCTATAGCATTATCCAGTAGACCACAGAGGAGATGAGAAAAAGAGGAAAACACCTGTGAGGAGAGGATCAGAGTCATCAAAGGAATTTAGGCTCTGAAATCAAATGCAATCATTAAACATCTATGGCCCCATAGCTGCATAGCTGTCCTCTCTACCTACCTGTGCTCAAACAAAGCAAGCTGTTCTATAGCTGAGTACCCACACGGGTGAGTGACGAGGCCACTACAAATCTTTTGGATTGACCCACTGTGGAGCAGTTGTCTGAAACTGTGTCCCCTGCCTTCCCAGAGAATCAGAGAGCCACTGGGATGTCCAAGATATTCCTGAAGGAATTGTCTATTCCTTTCCCGTTAATGTTCTGATATATATTTTTAAAAAATGAAGTTAATTGATGTGGGAGTAAGGCCAGCCCCACCCATGACTACACTAACCACCATTGTCCCCAGCTCTATGGTTTTTAAATGGCCCAACTTTTATCATATCTTTTAAGCAGAAAAGCAAGCTGTTATGAACCTAGCTTGAGATCAGAAGTCATAACTGTGAATACAACCTGAGAAACTTACTTTATTCCAGTCTAATTACTAAATCTCTTTGAAGAAGTCTTCTTGTGTGCTTTTTGTTAGTCCCTGTTGCTTTAAGAACACACATTGCTTCTCATGCTACTATTACTGTACCAAAGATTTCTTGCATATAGCAACCAAAAGAGGAAGAAATTACTATTTACAATTCAGCCACTTAGAGCACACTTTCACAAGACAACAGAAAAGCAATCTTTGGCCTGAAGTCTGTCTTCCTAAGTGTCAACCTCTACTGTCCAACTGAGGACATTAGGTTCTTACCAATAGTTCCAAACATCTTTTTACGGTGAAAATGTTTACCCAATTTACATGTAAGAAATGGCACATTTCCTCTTTAGTAACATGTTCTCTCTCACTTGGTCTCCTTTTCTGTTTTATTATATTGACTATTGTTAACTAGTTCTAATTTAGCTTACCCGCTATTCCTGGTGGCCACTAGCAAATACCCAGGTCTAAATGATAAGGAAAAAAAAATTGTTATCCTCGTCCTTGGAACTTCACCACCACTCTCCCTTTTTGTTCTGTGTCTCACTAATATTTTAATTTCTGGCATGCAAATCTAATTTTCTGCCTTTTCTTAAATTTTTGCTTTCTACATGGATTTTGCTATCATAAAAAAATCCATGTACAGGAGCTTGGTTACTGGATTACAGCTGTTTTTCCAATGTTAGAATCAAAATTAATATCATTTAATAACACCTTTAGTTTTCTTTATTATACTTCTACTGTTATGTACAAATGCTTCAGTGTCTTGCCTCTCTAAACCTAATGCTTGTTTACCAAATTCTCTACATTCTCATTTACATTGTGCACTAGACATGGCTTCTAGGGTTTCTTTTAATTCACATAATATGCTTTTACATGTTTTCCTCAGCAGCTTTAAGCCCCCACACTGATGCTACTCTTTTTGTAAGTCCTGTGACAATATGTACAACTTCATCTTACAGGGAGGCTGTTGAAGGCAAAGATGCTAAGCTACCATCTGAGAAATGGTTGCTGTGTTCTTTGAAGAAGAGAAAATTCTTTCCTCTACGACACTGGTATAAGCACCAAAAAAGCTCTCATATCCCTCTCCTTCTTTGCTCTTCTTAAGTATAATAAGCACCTCTGTGAAGTTCACTTGTATTGCCCCTAGCAAAAATGCCTTTTTGGTTCCAGAAGAGGTTTTTAATCCTATCAGGTATTTTTGCTTGGGTCGTTCACTCACATTACAAGTATTTTCTTTTACATATCCAGCAGTATTATTGTGACATCATTTAGCTAATATGCAGAGGGCAGTGTATCATTCTATTTCCTTAATCTGAGAGTCAGACATCTGTGATGAAGGCACCATAGTTATTTCTCTATTTCTTTCACTTCCTCTCTTTAAACATTCAGCTTGTGATCAGTTGTTCCTCTGACTTCATTGTGTTCTTTCCTTTAATTTATTTAACCATTTTTTTTCCAGAACAAAAAGGGGGTTGTGAATACCAAGGTTAAATTACTACATTTTTCTCTCTTTACTCTTCTTTTTCCTACCTCTTTGCTATAACATTCTATTGCCTTACAACTTTTCCCATCTCTATATCATTTCATGTAGCTGTTCATTGTGTCTTTCGTGTAGGACTTCCCCTTTAGAGCAAAGATTCCTTGCAAGTATCTCTACAACGTCATTAGGATTCTTTTGTCTTTGGTGATTTCATGTGCAGTTCAAACTCCTGTATCTTTTCTTACAAAGCAGAAAGTACTTTGTATTAATTCTTGTGTTTTCTTCAGTCTGCATCCATAAATAGGAAATATATACACATTTCATATAAAACTGTCTTGCATTTTTTCAATAGCAAACTTAACAGGTCCAGTATTTTTCTGCATATTAGAAAACTGTTAGGAAAACAGTTTGGTAAGCCAAGATCTCCTGTAGTTTTAATCCACAACTCACTGTTGGATCATGTAGCTATTATTCATGGAACAAAACTTGAAGGGGACTCCTGCCTCTCTGGATGCATCTCTTGATGGCAGAGTTGTAGGTTGCCATCAGGATATTCATAACTCACCACATATGTCTGCAAGAGTTTGAATTCTCTAAACCCTAATTGTAATATTAAGTAGCTTAGTCCCAGAAGTATATAGGAAAACATGAATTTAATACCATCCCACCTAATGGAATATACTGTCCTGAGTAAATTCCCCCTTTCACTTCCCATTGACCAGCATTTACAGATTCCCATTCAGGTTGCAGTCTTTTGTGAATTCTCCTTTTAGACACATAACTCCTTCAGAGCACTCTGCAGGTACTTTTTGCAGAAAAGCACATTGAAATCAAGCATCACAATGCTCTGCTGCATTTACCCCACAATCATTCTTCTTGCTATACTGGTGTATGTACCATACCATAATGTCTACACAGACAAAAATTCTTTGGAAGAGAGAAATGGATAAAACTTTCCTTCTTGTAGGGAATATTATGAACAAGCACGTGAAAGGGTCTTGTATCATAAACTATTATCTTATTATCTATACTACATGAACACACTGCATCTGTATAGCGCTGGAACATAACACTGTGAGCTTTTAAGAAGATAAATAATGTCAAAGTTTTATGTCTCTCTCGAGAAAATAAGTGATATCACATTTCTCTTTGCCTAAGGGAATTTTGAATAAACCAGAGAAATGAAGAGGAGGACTGGAGAACTTAGTGATAAGGGGATGCAAAATTTTATTATTTTATCTTATTTGGCTGAACATGTATATTTCATGATACTGAGGTTCAGTCTTCATAGAAGCATTTTCACATGCTCAGTCCTCCAAGGCTATTAATTTATTCAAGTTAAAAACATCTTGAAAAATTTCTATCATCTAAGTTACTGTAAAGGGAGGATATAATGTACTTTCACAAGGAATAACTAACATTTCTCCAGTAATATGTATTTACATTCTTTTAGGGAGTCTTTAAAATTGACCCTTCTCTCACAAAACAAAGCCATAGATGTGCAAAATGAGCTTTATGATGGCATCACAGCAATATATTCAACATTCTGTGAACTTTATCTTTTTTTGCGGTACAGTTATTCCACCAGTTTCCTTCATTAACAGGGAACAGGAAACATTACATTTGGAGGAAAAAGGGAAAAATGGAGGGCAAATGCCCATAACTACTGGAGTATGTTGTGTATATATGAATCAGGATTCATAATATACATTTATAAATACAATTTTAGATACAGTTCTATTACACATAAAAATCATCTGACTTGAGTCTTAGAGTAGAGCTTATGATAAATGGCAAAGGTAGCTCTTGGCAAAGTACAAAGTGAAATGCCAATGACACATGTACAGTAAAGTGAAATAACTCTGGTCTGAGATCTGTGCCACAACTTACATGAAGAATCATTTCTCAGGAAGGGCAGTGGCCAGTTCTAGAATGTCAACCTTTACAAATAGTGACTATACAGCAGTATCTATACAAAGATACTGCCACGCTTCCTTTTACGGTCTTTTGAAAATAAACATAATATCACATACCCAGTAAAATGGAATGTCAGTAAAGATTGACTTTTTACCTAGAACTGTTGCAAGGATAGTCTGTCATCTATATTATATTGAAAAGCAAGCACTGAAGATTTGTCTCCAGCTTCTGGATCTAAAGTGTACACTGAAGTGATTTGAGAGGACAGCATCGTGTTTTGATGATTTAATCATTGTCTACATGCGCAGTTGTAATAGAGTTAAATTTCTTCTACCATCCTGATCAAATTTAATGGCAGGAAACCATGGTCAATATCTGTCTTTCTGAGGACAAGGAACAAGTAACCACTCTGTACTCATTCTTTTGTTATTAAAGAGCTGGCTCAATCATTATAGATTACTGCATCCATCAAAAATCACAGAATGCACAGCCAGGATTTCAACTTTCTGTCTGAAACAAAAGATTTGGGCTAGTTATTAAGTCCTACTTAATACCATACAAGAAATAAGGTTAAAATTTGATTTATGAAACTCTAGCATAGAGACTAAAATTTTTTGAAGTGTCCATAGTGCAGTGCTTGCATACAGACAGCTACACAAACTAAAATGAGCAAAAAGATACTTTTTCGCAAATACACTTGTTACAAACTATTGTATTTTTGAAACTAAAGGTAGGACAGTTGCCTGTGACCCTGCCCTGGCCACCATGCTACTGCACCAGGTCCAGCCACATGCCTTGTCCTTCCTACCCCCACTACACCAGCCAGGCCTGAGCTTGGCCATGTTCCCACGCCGTCCCCATGGCCGCATGGTGTGGTTGGGCTTCTGGGGTCCCCTGGCACCATCAGGCCTGTCCCTGAACCCCAGGATGGGTGCCCTGGGCCTGTATCCATCCCTGAGGGCTCCCCCTGCCCTCGGCCCAGCAGGAGCACCCGGCTCCTTGCCACCACTCACCCCTCTTGCACCATGGCAGAGCCTCAGCCCTCAGGTATGGTGGCCCTCGTGAATCAACCATGTCTTGGCTGTGTAGGCAGGGACTGAAAGATCCATTTCAACATCACCATAGGTGGCCTGAAAGGACATGATGGAGGTTTTTTTGGATTACTAAAACCTATTCTGTTTAGCAATATTCTTCATTCTAAAGTTCTGCTATTATATGTCAATGAACTATTATTATAATAAATGTATACTGTTAACCAATGATTGTATTATAAATTTATTTTTATTTTTTGTACTTTAAATCACTTCTGAAATGATTTAATTTTATGTTAGCATTCATTAATTTGTGGATTTTGCTTCATCTTTTGTCTTTGATTAAATTTCGTTTGCAGTTTTGTAGGATTCAAGGTCCCTTTTAAAATAACAGTAATTATAGCACTGAGATGCTGTACTGAGTTATTGCCCTTAATTGAAGGAAAGTCACTGCAATTTTGTTACCAGAGCAGAGTGACTAATGCTTCAGTGATTTGATAAAATATATCCAAAGAAACAAATTATCAAAAAATAAGGCACAGAACTTTTCCTTCAACAAAAAAACCTCCCTATGTGCATGAACCAAAGGTGACATTTGAAGATAGTTCTGCCATAATTATAAATTATACCTTCTGCTGTCATAAATTGCCATAGCTTTACCCAGAGTAAGGCTGTTTTCATATGTCTGTTGATACCTCAATAGAGGCTTAAGAACATGGCCAACTTGTTCTTTAAAAATATACAGAAAGAAGACTAATTTTGTCTAACTTCAGAAATCTATGACGTAGATGTCTGTATTTGAATTAGGTGTTAATATTACTCTTTCTGACAAGGTAGAGAAATAGGCCTATCTGAATTACAATTAATCTCATTTTAATATCTTGTGTAATTGATCCTACAGTGCTGCTAGCACAAATGTAGGTGTTCACAATATAATCATCTAAAGATTGCGAAGATAAATTGTATGCAAAGAGCTTAAATGAAGTTTGTAGAAATCAGGTTAATGTTGTACAAGTAGCACCAGTTTGTAAAGGGACGAATAATAGGGCAAACAGTTCACTCCGCTTGCTGAGCTTACTTGCATGAATGCTGTGCTCATAGAGCATGCTGATAAACACTTTCCAAGGATATTTTCTCCTCTACACAGTTTTCTTACAGTCATACCCTCCAAGCAGTGCAATGGTCCATACAGACAATTTCCACTGGAAAATCTTGTTTGACATATTTCTCAACACTAATGAATTCATCACAAGCAGTCAAGTTGGCCTTTCGCATACTAATCCAAGGTCCAGAAATTTTAGAAGATGCAGAGGCTTCATGTTCCCAAACAGGGTCTATGAGAGCAGTATGATCACACTGGCATAGTGCTGAAACCAAGCTGGTAAGCTTTGCTGAAGATGATTATCTCTTCCAGATGCCTGAATGTAGCTGTGCATGATTCTCTGATTTGCTGAGTGGGCTTACTGGCTTAGGTCAATGTTAGTTTAGAGATCACAATGCAGCACCACAGTTTTTTGCCATAAATATTTCAACTTTACCACTATAGGAGCAAGTGATAAGAAAATGAAAATATTAACAAAAGAAAACTTTTCTCTTACACCCTTCTGTGTTAAGCTAAGAGAAAAATATAATATTAATGCTCTTGTTTATACTTACAACTACTCTCATTAGAGCATCAACACTTTTTAAAATCTCAGTCCTTCTCAGAAGCTGCTACGCTCCGGATATTTAATTTCAGCTGCTTATTGCAGTTTGAATGGAAACAACAATGCCCACTCACCCCCATTTTATTTTGAGATGGCACCAGGCAAGTTCACCCTCTTATTTTTCAATACCTCTGTTCATAATCCTCCTTTATAACATTCAAAGACATGAAATGAAATAATGATTTATAGACACCTTCAGAGATAGTTCCCCAAAATGATACCCAAATCCAGATTCCTATCCACTGTTGGACAATTCCTAAAAATCTAGGTGTAAATTTAGCCTCCTTACCAATTCATCATGTTTTTTCCACATTGATTACATCTCCCTGTAGGGATGATGTGAATTCAACCATAAGAACATGTTCATTACCTGGTTTAATACAGTTAGCTCTGTTTATATATGTGTTCTAACTTGGATTTATATGTGCTTAAATGGATTTATACATGCTTGGATTTATACATGCTTAAACTGTGGATTACCTTGTCCTTATCAGAAGGATAACACATCATAGTGTTATGTTTGCAAGTTATTGTAACCTTCTTTGTAGGTTCAGAACCAGCCTGAAAATTCTATACAAGTGGTAGAGAGGATTGCATACATCTATCCAGTGATGGCTGTTTTTACAGAGCCAAACAGACAGGTATAAAAATTTCCAAAGTCCAGATTCAGGTGGAATCTGAAGAGGACTCTAATCACTAGAAGACTCAGTGCATGTGGGAAGAATGACTGTGCTTGAGATATGTGATGGTGAGGAGTAAGTAAACATATATATATCATATATGAGAGATACATACCTATATAAAACAGGTACATCATGTTATGGATACATAGGAAACATGATTCATGATGCTGTATGGGAACCTATAACATTGCTAATCCCTGAATTCCATTTGTCACACACCTCCTTTGAAAGACCTGAAAATTTACTCCTACCTTCTGTTTATTATCTTTTACTGAATCACTTACACAAGCGAGCACATTTTCTCATTCCTCCACTACTTCTGCTTAAGTCTCCTAAAGGCCTTTGTTCATGGAATTTAGCAAAACCCTGTTTGAAATCCAAGTATATGAACAAGATCACATTTCCTGATCTCTTAAAAAAAAACCCAAACCCAAGAAGTCTGTAAAGCAGGGATTTTCTTCTCAGGGCAACGCTGATTCTTTCACAGCAATTCATATTCTATCCAGGTGTCCACAAATCCTGTCTTTTTCCAGTTTCTATGCTAAGGAAGTTTGTTGTTGTTAGTAAACCAGCTATTTAATCCTCTTGGGACTTTTGGGTAAAATCCACCTAGAAATCTTTAGCTTTTATCATGTCAATTTTTGCCATAGTCACCTCAATTTCAGAAAGATTCTTCTGTTAAGCTCTCTCCAAAAGATCTCCGGTAAGTGAATATACTTCATACCCAAGGACCTCTCAGCTAACTACTGCCAGTAAATTAAGTCAGTTCATTCAGAATTCTTTCCCTGTACAACGGTGCATAATACCATGGAAATATGTGCCTAGAGAAAATCGGTACAGTTCCTATATTATGGAATATATATCCTTAAAAATATCCCACTGAAACACCAGAAATAATTGCTTACCTTATCAAAGGCACAATTCTAGGCATTTTAGATAATTAACAGCTGAAAAAAGACTTGATACACCAGTGTCAGTGTTGTTTCCTGTAAAAAAGTGCAGTAGTTAAATTAAATCTTCACAAAAGTATCTAAAGTAAAAAAATTGGAAGCTGTTTTCATAAACAATTTCTGAGTTCAGGTCATGAAGATGGAAATTTTAAAATTTTTACTGACAGGTATCTAAAAATCTCAAAGGAAGCTAAAATTATGATTTCCACACAGGCTTGTTTATAAACCCATAGAGTAAGGTTTTCATGTAAGACCTGTCAGACATGTGAATTTATCTGTTATTCTGTAAATCTGACTGGAGTTAAGGTTCAGCAAACATTTATAATAGGTTGTTAGTGTTGCTCCAGGTATACAAATTATTCTTCACAAACTTGGTCCTTTCTTCTGTATATCTGTTACAATTACTTGACAGGGATATTTCATAATAAAATAAAGAATATATGCCTCTCATTAAAAGGATCATTTGTAAATGACTATACAGAGTAAAGGCCAATCATAAAACATCCTTTCTATGAATTTTGGGATCTCACAGTTCCAGCAGGCAAAAGTGAAACTAAAGGCAATTAACATCCCTTAAATGCTGGACCATGAAACCTTTACTTCTGCAATTATTCACAGAAGTCAATAATGTTAAAAAGTACTCATCAGAGTACATATGAGTGAGTAAAGGTTCACAGCCTGCCCCTGCATAAGAAGGTGACTGGCCCCTCTTGAGGAATATGAATGAATGAATGAATTAATTAATCCTAGTTGTACAGTGAGGAAGTGGCCGTGATATATACTAGCAAAACATTTATGTTCAGATCAGGGTCAGGACCCAATGGCTTTGCACTTAATCATATATCTCTCTCCAGATTTTGCTGAGTGCAAAATTATCTAAAGATGTGTATTGCTTTAGCTGAGCAGAGACTTCCCTATGGTTAGAATGACAGAGGAGCTTTCTGTGGAAAGGCTGAAGTGTGTCTTCAGAACACAGTGAGCCTCACCACTATTCTGAGACCAGCACAGAATGCATTCAATTCAAGATTTCTTCAGGTTATAAGAATCCCTCCTCTTTACTAAATTATCCAGGAGGAAATATGAGCCTGATTTCATAATCATAATTCAGTTAATTCATGGAAAAAATGTTTAGCCAGTATTTTTTTTATTACTTTCTATGTTAGTATGGTGAAGACATTTTATGCCCCTGAGCTTTCCTGTACATTGCCACTGTAGCTTCCTGTTCTTAGGCTTTCCTAAGCATAGATTATGCTACTTTTTAGAGCTAACTTCTTATGCTAACAAAAAACCCCCAATGGATGAGAGGTGAACAGGTGGAGTCAGTAATATGTGCTGGAATCAACATAATGTTTACATTCCTTAGAAAGGCATGAAACACTAAAGAGTATCATGCTGTCTGTGCCTTAGGAAACAGAGAAACATATATCTTCCAAGCTCACTACTGAAAGAGAAGGTTTATACTAAGCTGTTCCAGTCAAGCTGGAAAATGCCATGTTTGTAGAGTGAAAAGCAGCTTTTAATGTAGAAAATATGTTGTGTAGACTCATGATCCCAGTCAAAATGTAATAAAGAGAATAATTGCCCAAACATGGTTTTGTAATTATGTTCTAAAAACCTTTCAAAACTGCACAGTATTCAATACATTAAGAAAGTCACACCATGAAATTATATCCTAAAACCAAACTGATATAAACAAATTTCTTTCTTTAAGAATTTCTTTCTTTAGGCCATTTATGTTTCTGTCTCCAAAGAGAAAGGAAGTTACAGAGAATCCAAATCATCAGATGTGTTTAAAAATGTGATTCCTTCTTAGGCACCTGCATTCCCATTGAATTCACTATATGATGTCACAAATGACACGCTTAACCATAAAGCCTAACAAAATGACCTTGCTCATTTTGCTCAAATAAAATGACTGTTCATTCCTACTCATCTTAAATTCTCACTCACAAATATATTTCTCATTTAGAAGGATCTAGTCAGTAAGAAACAAGTTAAAGTGATCAGACAGATGACTGAACTCCACTACTTTCTCATACTGGTAATTTCCCATATGTACTGGTTTTGTCTGGGATAGAGTTAATTTTCTTCATGGTAGCTGGTATGGGGCTGTGGTTTGGATTTGTGCTGGAAACAGTGTTGATAACAAAGGGATGTTTTCGTTACTGCTGAGCAGTGCTTACACAGAGCCAAGGCCTTTTCTGCTTCTCACCCCACCCCACCAGCGAGGAGGCTGGGGGGGCACAAGGATTTGGGGAGTGGACACAGCTAGGGCAGCTGACCCCAACTGACCCAAGGGATATTCCAGACCATATGATGTCATGCTCAGCATATAAAGCTGGGGGAAGAAGAAGGAAGGGGGGACGTTCGGAGTGATGGCGTTTGTCTTCCGAAGTCACTGTTAGGCGTGATGGAGCCTTGCTTTCCTGGAGATGGCTGAACACCTGCCTGCCCGTGGGAAGTGGGGAATGAATTCCTTGGTTTGCTTTGCTTGTGTGCGCGGCTTTTGCTTTCCCTCTTAAACTGTCTTTATCTCAACACTCGAGTTTTCTCACTTTTACCCTTTTGGTTCTCTCCCCCATCCCACCGGAGGGAAGTGAGCGAGTGGCTGCATGGGGCTTAGTTGCTGGCTGGGGTTGATCCACAACACCATACAATAAAGAACCACTTTCTAGAGATATGTACAAAGGCTTTCATATATGTCCTGGTGAACCTACCATCTCCTGCACTCATAGAATCATAAACTAAAGAAATGTTGGTTGTAAGGAACCTGTGGACGTCATCTAGTCCAGCTTCCTTTGACCCTTACATGCCTGGAAGTGTATTCCAGTAGGGCACACCCCTGCCAAGACCTTTCTAGGGAGACCCATGAGGCTGACCTGGTTCCCCAAGTCCTATTGTCAGTTTTTTTAAAGATGAATGTAGTGTCAGCCTTTTTGTTTTTTTTCTGGAACCTCTCTCAATCTTTATGCTTTTTCACAGATAATTGATACTGGCCTCATAATCTTAACAGCCAACACTTCCAATGCCCTCACCTGGATCTGAGCCAGCTTCTCCAAGATTATAGGAGGCCAAAGAAATCTCCTCCATAGGCAGTGCGTGAGGAACAGTGTATGTGTGCCTTACGTGCAGGTACACATGTAAATTCAAACAGGGATGGCATACACATGAGTTTCTCTACAGGTAAAAATAGATTTGAAACACTCCAAAGAACCCTGTAGCACAAGAGTTATACAGAACTAATTCAAACAAAACAAAACAAAACAAAACAAAAACTCCCCAAAACCCCACCACAATTGGAATAAAGCCTAATATCAGCTGGCAACAATTTTCCGTATAACTGGTGGTGAGATGTCTTGTGTGCCAAAACTCTGTCCCCTACAGTTCTGCTCCCTCTGCTAAAAGGCTGCTATTGTTGGTATCTTTCAGCTACTTTTCCCATAAGTGAATTTCAGCTGGCAACAAGGAAAATTCCTTGTTCTTTTTTTGTGAAGCTGATGACATCTTTAGTACAATTATATACACAGCTGCTGTGGACAAGTGATGCTTTGCCAAGTGCATCCCATGCTGTTTTCTTTCCCTTTTTTGTGCTGCACTGTTTCCTTTCCATTCTCTCAGCAATAATAATAAAACAGAAACCACCAAAGCTGAATAGGACAGACTTGTTTGTTCTCATTTTTTGCTTAGGGACAAAGAAAGAATGAGCCTGCCACTGAGCATGGATGGCTACAGACACACAGCTTTCCTTAGAAGAGCCTATTAAGGAAAGAGAATAACAATAAGGGACTCAAACTCTTTAAAACCAAGCCTTGTGAGGATGGTAAGGAGACGATGGCATTGCAATAGACTTAATAGGGAACTACATGCAGTAGTAGATGCAGTCATTGCCAGTTCGCTGCCACCTTAGGATATGTGCCATTAAGTCAAAAACTGAAATAATTTGGCTTTTGAACCTCTGAATAAAGCAAGGGAAATCTGTACTGATAGTGATGAAGATGGATTGCTACAACCTCGGTTAAGTCAGCATTTCCTATAAAACCCTTTAGAAAACCACTTTTCCTTTTACAAAACCACTTTTAGTTTCTTTTCCTTGTTTAGCTTCCCCAGTCCAGCTTTTTGTGCCAGGTCCCCATCTTTAATAATGCCATTTTATACTCCTATTAGTTTACCAGGGAATAATGTGTACCACCACCTTTGTCACCTCTAATATTGACCTCTTAGCAAAAGTGAGCAACACATTCAAAATATTAATGAAAAAAAACCCCCAACCTACATCTCTTTAAATCTGCTGCAATAGGCCATGTACATGCAGGTATTTAAAAAAATTGTTGAGGGAATTCAGTGAATAGACAAAAGAATAGCAACGCTAAAATATTTTCTCTAGCTAAAACATGTTGCATTAGTTGCTAATGTACTCCAAGTTAATACTAGCATGGACGAAATTTTAAGTTTCTTCCTATAGAGCATGTGTGATATTTCCATCTTGTTTTAAACCCATGAATGACAGATGGGCCAAGAACAATAAGCGGAAAGAAAGGAGTTCAAACTGAGAAACCTTTTTTCTTTTTCTTCTCAATGAAGTTGATACACAGCCCATGCTACTGCATTTGACTTTTTGTAATACTCAAATTTCTATCTATCTGACCCAGAACTAAATTTGCAATTTCATGTATCAAATATTTTAAGAAAAATAATTATTTCAAAAATCACAAGAGGCATGTATTTTGTACTCTGCCCTGGCCAAGAGCTCAGTGATTGAGAAAATGTCTCCTTTCACTCAGGTTCTAGAAACTCCAACTTTCTTTTGTTCTTTTGTCTGAGACAATTTGAGCTCGTCTTGTTCTCCTCTCAAAAGCTCATGCTGCTTACTTCATCAAGGACTGGAATGAACAGCAAGTATGTAATTTCCTGTGAGGGTGATTTGAACATCAGGCGGGATAACCAGTCTTTTTCAACATTTCATAGAATCATAGAATCATTTAGGTTGGAAAAGACCTTTAAGATCAGCAAGCCCACCCACCAACCATGCCCACTAAACCAGGGCATGAAGTGCCTCGTCTACATGCTTTTTGAATAACTCCAGGGATGATGATTCCACCACTTCCCTGGGCAGCCTGTTCCAATGCCTGACAACTCTTTCAGTAAAGACATTTTTCCTCATATCCAACCTAAACCTCCCCTGGCACAACTTGAGGCCATTTGCTCTCGTCCTGTCACCAGCCACCTGACAGAAGAGACCAGCACCCACCTCACTACAACCTCCTTTCAGGTAGTTGTAGAGAGCAATAAGGTCTCCCCTCAGCCTCCTTTTCTCCAAGCTGAACAATCCCAGTTCCCTCAGCCACTCCTCAGAAGACTTGTGCTCCAGGCCCCTCACCAGCTTCGTTGCCCTTCTCTGGACACGCTCCAGCCCCTCAATGTCTTTCTTGTAGTGAGGGGCCCAAAACTACACACAGTATTCGATGTGCAGCTTCACCAGTGCTGAGTACAGGGGGAACATCACATCCCTGCTCCTTCTGGCCGCACTATTTCTGATAGAAGCCAGGATGCTGTTGGCTGTCTTGCCCACCTGGGCACACTACCACTTCATATTCATTCATATTTTATATGAAGTATGCATATTTCCTCTCAAGATACCTGATATCTCAATAATTTCAACATTTTCCAAAGCTGTAAGTGACAGAAATCTAGAAATTCTCAGGAAAAAGTAAAATTAAATAATTTCTCTCTTAGTTTTTATGAGAGTGCAAAAAAATCTTCATTGCTAAGTGAAGGAAGGTAACTTCCCTTTCATCATATCTGAGATTCCGGGCTTGGATACTTTTTCAGTCAACATTATTCACAGCTTGTCGTGGTTTAACCCCAGCCAGCAGCTAAGCACCACGCAGCCACTCACCCACTTCCCCCTCACACCCAGTGGGATGGGGGAGAAAATCGGGAAAAGAACTAAAACTCGTGGGTTTAGATAAGAACGGTTTAATAGAACAGAAAAGAAGAAACTAATAATGATAATGATAACACTAATGAAATGATAACAGTAATAATAAAAGGGTTGGAATATACAGGTGATGCACAACGCAATTGCTCACCAACCGCTGACCGACGCACCCGGAAGCCCCCAAGCGGCGACGCGCCCGTCTCAGTTCCTAAAACGTCATATGGTATGGAATACTCCGTTGGTCACTTTGGGTCAGCTGCCCTGACTGTGTTCCCTCCCACCTTCTTGTGCCCCTGCAGCTTTCTTGCTGGCTGGGCATCAAAGGCTGAAAAGCCTTGGCTTTAGACTGAACATTACTTAGCAACAACTGAAAACATCAGTGCATTATCAACATTCTTCTCATACCTAGCTCAAAAACATAGCACTGTACCAGCTACTAGGAAGACAATTAACTCTATCCCAGCTGAAACCAGGACACAGCTTCAACCTGAATAGGCACAGTTTCAGAATGACTGAAAATTCATCTTGGGGTGAAAAAATAAATCTCCCATTCTAGAAAGGCTAGCCTGTAGAGACTTGGAGCCCATACCCATGAGGAGCATCTGCCATCCTATCATATGTGGCAACTGAAATTGGTTGGGGGATATGTCAGTACAGCAAGGAAGTGGAAGCTGGAAGCAAGTGATTTTCATATCTGATGTCATTAGCAGTAATACATGTGTGTATGCACCCAGGTGTGCACAGACACATACAAAAAAGTGTTGTACTGTTGTTCTGAGATTGTGTGAGCAGGTCATTCCACATTTCATTAAACACAGAAGAGGAACATATTAAACAAACTTTACATAACATAGAGATTTTTTTTTTTAGTAAGTCAGAAGCACATAGTCATTTCCTATATTGAGAATTTAAATAAGTGACAAAATTATACCTTTAGGCACATTCAGAAAATATAAGCATCATTATATAGAAGGGAATGTGGCCTTCTGTTGAGTTTCCATGTGTTTCCCAAAAGGGGCATATTTCATTATTCAAATGAACCATTATGTAATTAAAAAAGAAATCCTGTGGTTGTACTTAAGCTTGATCTTTCCTAAAAAAACCCCTATAATAATAGTTGCTTTGGAGCTGAATTCTGACATTCCTGTCTTGCATAATTTGCACGAATCAAGTAAGATTGTTCCAAAAAAACCTATTAATGTCTGTAATCAAAGTCTTCTTTACACTCTGCTTAATTTCTGCTAAAGCTTTGGGAAGTTTGCAAGTCAAGGCATATCTATACAGCCAGAGATAGCAAGAATATAAGTTCAAACATTGAAAAAAACAAGCAACAGCTAGCCTAGGAGAGAATTGACTTCTAGTGCCCATAATTCACAAGCCTGGAAAGCCAGAAAGTGTGTTATGCAATGACTGCAAGAAAGGTTTACATGGATGTTAAATCATTGTAATAGCTGTACATACTAGTGTTCCAAGGGACATAAAAAGTGGTGCTTTAAAGTACAATTTCCTCCTGTTGCAGCTCTGTAGTCTAAGCAGCTGGCACTTAGAGACCCATATTCACTCTTCTCCACTTTTAAAAATGATGGTAGAATCATCAGCAATCATGGTCTCCAAGTGCAAAAATGGTGGAAAACAGAAGCTGATTAGTGCCTCCTAGAATATCTACATATATGCTTGAACAAAATGAAAAATATGATGTTTTCCATATTATGCTCAAAAACCAACCCATTGTGATACCTCTGAGTTACATGAACTTAAAGTTATCTAAGCATATTTCCATTCATAGCCTCTTATTAAAAATATCTTCAAATTAAGTTAGAAAAATAGGCAGTAATGTAGATTTGATATGATACTTCTCGGTTTTTGCAGTCATATAGGGAGAGATATGGGACATTTAGATCATTGGACCTCAGGTTAATTCTTCCATTTGGGAATGTTCTAACATTAGCAAATAAATATCCATAAAAATAATGTTATTTTGTTTAAGTGTGTTTGATCAAATATCCCACTAAGTGTAAAGTTTAAGAGGTGGAGAAGAGATTGTCTCCCTAGTCCAAGAGCTATTTGAAGTACAATTACCCAGCTAATTAACAAAAGAAGGGGTCAGGAAAGATTCAGTGTTTGAACTTTAACTAGAATGCAATTTTCCAGCCAAGCAGTGAGGGATATTATTCTCATTCATATTCAACCCCTCTATATTCACCACATAATTTTTTTCTCAGGAAGGCCACACAAGGATTCCTGAGACTGCTGGAGGAGAGGTATGCAACAACTGCATTGTCTTCAGTAAATCACTGCCATCTTTTGGAATTTAGATAACTTGCCAGGTCTATGCCAAAATTATAAGAGATGTAAGATAATGTCAATTATCTTGCTATATGCCAGCTGCATCATTGCTGGGCTGAGAAAGATGTACTGCCTATCTCTTGCATTAATTTACAACCTAGCAGAAGTTTCTCCCATTGCACATTACAATGGAACCCATTTAGGGCGTACAAACGTGGTTGTCTAAATATCAGTTTGATTTTAATAAAAGAGAATCTGCCAGGTTTACGTCCCTATTTCAGCAGAGAAGAA
Organism: Pandion haliaetus; assembly: GCA_013401275.1. Lineage (NCBI taxonomy): Eukaryota > Metazoa > Chordata > Aves > Accipitriformes > Pandionidae > Pandion > Pandion haliaetus. The sequence continues at coordinate 13,532 of VYZV01039859.1, read as the reverse complement.
CCTCAAAGGCCACTGAAATGAAGAATAGGTCTGTCTCCATTCACAGAATCGTATTTTTCTTCAACAAGTTGCTGACGCAGCAGTAGAAAATGTACAAAAAATTAATTCCAACTTTGTGCTGACAAGCAATATAAAAGATGTGCTTCACTTAAGTGCATAGTGGCCAATGGTGTATTTCAAAGAGCATAGGCTTTGTTCTGGCCACTGCACAACTTTGTTAAATTTCCACCAAAATTAAAAAATTTCTGTAACTCATTAAACATTCTTTGTATAAGCAGGTGAAGTGAATCCGCTTGTCTTCTCACTGCCTCTCACCACCTCTTTTTTGTCAGGAATTGTTGTTTATTACTTGTTAATTACAAATACAATTACAATATTAGCACTGTTTTAGTGCTATTTATTACATAGGACACTATGACAGGTTGTCATTGTCTGCAAACAGAACAAAATTAGTACTTCAGGCCATTAGAGATCCTACATTTTTCTTATTGGAAAGAACGCCAGCACTGGATTAATACAAAGAAAGCAAGGAGCACAGGGCTACAACAGGACAATACTATATGTCATCACAGTGGTTGGCAAAACAGCATATGGGGATTTTTTTTATACTTTGCCAAAGAGCAGGCTATTAAGGAGAAAAAATGATGAATAACACTGTGTTGTCTTTGTGGATTTTTATGGTCATCTCTTTCTAAATTTGTGAAGAATTGGTAAAAAAAACACAAAAGTATTTGCTTGATTGCAGTGGAATGCCAGTAAGTAAAGTTAGAAGCTGTCACAAAAAATAATCAAAAAAATCTGGCTCAGATTACTTACTAAAATCCTTCCTAGTTATTTCTTTTAAATACAAAATTGTTAGAAATTATAAAATTTGAACAGAAAACTATGATCCACCACTTATATTTATAAACATAAGTAGGATTTGTAGCATTAGCAATAAAATCACATGAGCAGCATTTGCATTAGGTTAAATTGATACATTTCTTTGTAGATGTATTGTTGGTTTTCTGGAAGATTTTCCAAGCACACATATGATTTCATAACACAGCACTAAAAATAGTTCTGTTAAATCATAAAATAATGCTAAATCTAGTTCAGCATTAACAAAAGAACACTAGAGGTAATTTAAGAATATGCTTACATGCATTTATGAGTGCTGCTAAATGTGGTGCACCTCACAAATACAATATTAATTGTACTTCTCATTAGATTGGAAATTGTTCCATAGTTTTCAAGGCTTTTTATTTTTCAAAAATGTAGTTGTTTAGCTATTATAAATTAAAAACCATTTAATCATAAATTTATAAAAGATCACCTTGTAATTATTTGCAAGAATGAAAGTAGCTCTAGTAGGAATTTCTTAGTTAAAAATATACTGAATCATGATTCAGATGTAATTTGTGACTGCTGACATTCCCAGAACGCACCAGTCATCAGCAAGTTTCTGTTTCAAGAAGCATAATGATCTTTTAAGGTTTGGTAGAATACAATTTTATTAATATAGTCAGTATTTTTATAGCATGAAAAAAGATTTCCTGTAATACTTGTAAATGATACACCTTCATAATGCCTGAAAAATGGCCACAATGAATGTTGCTGGTGTTACTTCTGTCTCTGAATGTCCATCAACCCGTGGTACAGCTGCCATATAGAGTGGGCCAAGGGCTCCCAGGCTTGTAGGTGCCAGACTGGAATGCAACTGGTTGGACAAAACCCCGTCCCTCTCCCTTGCCTCAAAGACCATTTCAAACACGCTACACCATTGCCTTTATCATTTACTACAACTTGAAATAGACTTTATGGTCTTCCTTTATCGTATTACATAGGTGGATGCCCACTAATAAGTACAGTGAAAATAAACCAGGTGAAATATAAACCTGTAGCATTAGAGATGCTAATCTCTTTCTTGGCTAATTTTTCTCTTTTCAACTTTCCCACTTGGTAGGGAAAATGTATGTTACCCACATCTCCTGTTTTTTTTCCTGTTAATATTCATTTCAGGATACTTTTACTTGGGCAAGAAAACAAATTTGTACAGTGCCATGCAAATTAAAAGCCCTGTAAAATGGTTTTATCATTAATGGTGATTTTTTTTTTTTTTTTGAGTAAATCATGACCCTCCAAGTCTTTCCAATACTAGGTATAAAGGGAAGCTTATCCTTTACTTTAGTGATATGGTAGGTTGGCCCACCAAAGCCACTCTATCACTCCCCCTCCTCAGCTGGACCAGGGAGAGAAAATATAACAAAGGCTCGTGGGTCAAGATAAGGACAGTTTAATAAAGTGCAAGCAAAGGACAGGCACACAAAACAAAGGAAAACAAATGATGTTATTCTCTACTTCCCATCAGCAGGCAATGTCTGACCACTTCTGGGAAGCAGGGCTTCAGTACGCATAGTGGTTACTTCGGAAGACGATAAATCCCCCCCCTCCCCCTTCCCTCTTCCTTTTCTTAGCTTTTATAGCTGAGCTGACACCATATGGTATGGAATATCTGTTTGTTTAGCTTGGGTCAGCTGTCCTGGCTATGTCTCCTCCCAAGATTTGCCCAGCCCCAGCCTGCCATTAAGGGGAGCGAAAATGTTGGAGAGACAGCCTTGATGCTGTGCCAGCACTGCTCAGCAGTAGCCAAAACACTGGTGTGTTACAAACACCCTTCTAGCTACCAGTGCAGAGCGCAGAACTGCAAGGGCTGCTATGGGGAGAATTAACTCCATCTCAGCCAGACCCAAGTACTGATGACTGCAGCCATCAGCCCAGCATAAGGCAGAAACAGTGACGATACCTCCAGGGGAATGCACCATCTTGTAAAAGTGGATGCAGTCACACACAGAGTTACAGGATGTATATTGACATATTAGCAAAATTGCAGCCATCTGCTCCTGACTCTTAAGGTTCTTGTGCCAGCCTAAGTGCCAGAGTCGGGGAGCTTGGATTATAACAGCAGCAGTCTGAGAGACTTTGTCAGGACTTGCTAGGAGATGTGGGCTAGGTGCAATGCTCATTCCTCCTGTACAAGAGCTGTGCATCCCTCCATATACACTGTAAAGTTATTTTGGAAGCAAGAACTTTTCATAGTTAATACTTACATTTTTTAAATATAAATATAACTTAACTTAATTTAATTTAATTTAGAAATAATTAACACAATAGTCACTTTCTTCAATCTCCAGTTCCCTTAAGAGCAGAGACTTATTTTTTAAATTAAAGCAAAGCCTCTAATTTTTAAAATCTCCCTTTACCCCCTCCCTGCTAACAGTTCCATAAACCCCCTAATAAATCACTTGCCATTGCAGAATGTCTGAACTGTGGCTGTGGCTTGATCGTTCTTGTTTTCATTTTGGAAATGGGTTCTCCCCCCTCCCTTGTCTTAATGGAGGAGAGTAGACAAATATTTGAAATAAATTTTATATTTAAGCTTGATATAATTTTTTCACTGTCACAGGAGCTCAGACTAAAGGACTCCTTATAGCCTTATTATTCATGGAATTGTGAAACACATCAGTTTTTGCACACATCTGTCTCCTTTGAAGAAAAGGAATGCTACAGGCCTCCGCTCCCAGTTTATTCATTGCTATAAAAATTGGTATTTAGGCATGTCAATTTATATTTTCTCTGTAGAGTGAGAAATATAAAAATCCAAGATTGTGGTCTGAAATTATGTCACAAAACCATTTACTATTTGATAGCAATTCTTTAATGCTTGTTCTCATACCTCTCCAGCTACTTCTTCTCTGGCTCAGAACCCACTCTAGCTATGTGATGAGCAACCTCTTGTTCCCATATGTCTGCTTCTTTCAGACAGAATGAGATTGCTTTGAGCACATTGTTCATCTTTCAACCACCAACAACCCTGCTTGATTAAAAAGTAGGAAATATTAGTCATCATAACAGGCTTCCTGTCACTTTTGAATTTGATTTGTCTCCTTTAGCCCAAAATTCAGAAGCCTAATTTTGACCTCTGTTGTATACCTAGTGTCACTACAATCTCGGGGTGGCTGGCAGGTATTATCCACACTCCACTTCGCTGACAGTTTAGTGATCTTCACCCCCTCTACTGTAACAACTGCTTTATGGGATCTATGAACAATTCCTCATCACTGAAATTCTCACTGGATTCCTTTGCAGCATTTACTGTTTTATTTCTCCTGGACTGAATGGTAAAATGGCTGTGCAACACTCAGCTTTTGCTCTGAGTATTTGGTTTATTCAAATGTTGGATAGTAGTTATATTCATTTCCCCAGCCTGCAGGATCAGGAGGGCTCTGTATTCCAGCATTCTGTCACTCTATTCCTCTCCATTCCTGTTGTGCCTTTCCTTTATATTCTCTGATCAGTTGATACATAGTCCGTGGCTCAATGATTATCTTACACCATTTCCTGGCTCTTTATTTTACATATATATTAAATAATTTTGTATAAGACACCAATAAAAGGAAAGAACTTCTTTCTTTGCAATAGCAAAGACTAGAAATCCCTCATTGTTATTGTTTCATACAAGCTCACATTGTCAGACAACATCTGATTTTCAACAGATTTCAAAAGAAAATGGATTGTTGTGAGATTTTAGGACAATTTTATAATTATTGACAAGAGCATGTTAGTGTTCACCAAGGTGCAAGATGCTTGCAAGAAATAATCTCTATCTGTTTTGTATTAACCAGAAGAGTTTGCCAAGTGTATTGCAACCCTGATGAGCAGCAGCATGTGGGCAAGGGCTGTATCAAGAACATCATGAGGGACCTACATCCCTAAAGCAGATCTGATCAGGCAGTTCTTCTGTGCTAATGGTGTGCCAACACTGACCAGAATTTGTAAGGCACAACAAAAATCAGAGTTTAGGGAATAAATATGCATGTGTACTCTAACTTTGTGGGCAAAACAAGACTACAGCAAGGAGGCAGTAGGTGTGTATGAGGTTATTTGTATCGGTATTTTAAAGGTTAAGAGGGCAATTGCTACAGATTCACATAGTATTCATTGGTGAAATATAGATTCTTATTAATGCATTTAGGAAAAATGCATGTTGTTCACCATCCAAATATTCTATAGCTAAAATTGGATGGTAGATTCTTAAAAGCTGGTTTTTTATTTCACATGAGAAATCAAAGGTTAGTTATGACTACCTAGAAATATAAGGTAATATTCATTACACTAGTTATATAAATCAGAGATCCTTTATAAATTCCATACACCTAAACATTCACATTTCTTTTCCATAGTTTTTAATGCTTAATATCCTAAGTATCTGAAAAATTACTTTTTGCTTATGTAAATGATAAGGTCTGTTCCCTGAGGACCTAAAACTGAATTATTCAGTGCTCTCTGACAACACTCAAGACAAATTAAATAAAATCAAAATGAATCCTGATGACTTTCCCCTTATATTCACATTTTAAAATAATAAGCCCTGACAAGAAAGGCATTACCATCTCATATGGGCCAATTAGGAGAACCAAAGTCTTGAGGCCATAATATTTGCTATGGCAATTTCATATTGAACTACATTGGAATGATCTGCCAGAAGTCTGGCTGTATTCCCAGCCTTAAAACTTA
>VYZV01039858.1:11374-21689 GCA_013401275.1 Pandion haliaetus | reverse complement strand
GAAAACACTTGTTTAAAACAAATTTCATTTTTGTTTTCTTTCGTGGTTCTTTCCTTCTAAGACAATCGTAAGATTGTGCGGGCAAGGAAATATTCCTCCCTTCTTGTCAGAAATCTGTCAAATGTTCATAAAAATATACTATGCACTTTAAATAATACTAGTGTTTAGCAGACAATGTGTATGTCTATCTGTATAGTGTAGTAATGGATGTGCAGAGCTATTACAAATATGGGGGCTGTGGAGAAGAAAGTATTTTTAGAAAAGAATAAATACAAAACCAAAGAAACTTCTCATTCTGTGAGTACTAATCTGAGTTGGCTGCTTTTTGTGATGAAAGACATTAGTGTCTTCTGTAGTTAGAATGGGGGCCCAATAATTGCTCTGACTTCAGTGATGAAAATCTGATTGCCTCTTTTGGCTGGCTAGATGGTAGATGGATGAGACCCAGTTCTTTTGTAAATCTTCTGGTTAAGTTTCAAAGGCACTGAAAGTTTCAGTGTATTTAGCTTGTGTCTGTAAACTGCTTTTTGCTTTATTGTAGTTGAAATTATTCATTCAGAGGTTAACTTCAGTTTTATTGGATTATTTGTTATGAAAGATGACCCTAGATTTCAAAACTTCATAAAGTATGATTTTTGTGTACTGTTTTCAGCAGCCGTTTAAATTAAAAGCTGATGAGGTCTCGGAGATCTAACTTAAAAATAATGCAAAAATGTTTAACTTAATTGAAAGTTAATATACTGTCTTTTTGACCTGGTTGCTGTAAAAAGCTACATTCTTTGGCAAATATTAACCACTGTGTGTGGTCTAAATAGATACTTGGCTAACACGGACTGAGCCTTGCTTTGGTTAAAGACATCTCTTTCCACACATTTCCTAAGCTATAATGAACATTTTTATTAGTGTTTTCACAAAACACTGCAAAGTTCCAGTAAAAATAGAGCACAAATCCATTTATACGCAAAGCATTTAGCATGAAATGTTCCTTTGAATTCTGTTCTCTCTTGTACTGAACATGGTATTATTCATTTTCAAAGCAAAAGATTCCAGACTTTTAAAGTAATTTAGTTCATCATGTTTGAGGTACTGTTTATGGAAAACCTTTCTTTTTCCCTGGTATCAGTGAAATATAAAACCTTTACAAATATATTATCTTTATAATATAAAATTTTTCTGTAGAACATGCTGGGTTTTGGGTTTTTTTGGGGGGGGTTTGGTTTTTTTTTTTCAGAAATCACATTTTAATCTCTGAAATCATTGGCTGGATTAGGAATTGCAGCTGTGCTGAGCACCGAGGTTAACGGTTCTAACATAGATAATTCTTTAAGTGAATACCTTGGGAAAGGTTTGACTTGGGAGAATATTTTATTGGTACTACCTGTATGAACTAGGGCAATATGGGTAGTTGCAATATTAGTAAGAACTCTACATGGTACTATTTACGACTTTTAAGAGAGGATGGGTTTTGTTTTTAAATGTACAAAGGCTCTTGATGTTGCTTATATTTTCTACGGGAATGCAGACAAATTGTTTTTTAGTGTCTTGTGTGTCATCATCTCCAAGCAAATGGGTTTCAGAAACCTTAATTTCATAATTTGTTTCAAAGTTGTAGCTATAGATCAAGTTTAAAAAACATAATGCTTGTACCCAATGCACTCTAAATTTTTTTTCCCAATTCCTTTCCTCGTATCTTAGGTATTTCTTTTTTATTAGTACAGGTATGTCTTCCCCTCCTTTAATTCAGCATCTTTTTTGCCTGAGCCATAAAGGTATACTATAGATACAGCAAAACGTTAAGATACCTGATAATATTATATGTTGCATTGCAGATTAAAATCTGGCCTTCAAGACAAAATAACCTTACCCTTGCGTTGCAGCAAATTTCTGCACTCCTTGGAGACAGTGCAAAACACACTCCATTGTTAGCTNTGTCTCAATAGTCTTTCCTGACACAGCTCATCTTTATCTCCTGTATTTTTTTATCTGTTAATCTGACAAATATTTCTTACTTGCTTTCTCCCTTGTTCTTCCTATCTGACACACTGAATGCTGCTAGAGTGTAAAACTACAGGCGTTTTGAAGTAGACAATGATAAATGAGAAGTGGAACAAAGAGATTTTCATATTAAAATACCCGAAGTCTCTGACAACAAAATCCATAGTATAATCAGAGTCCTTTGGTAATCATTGGAAGGATCGGTTACTCAGTAGCTTTGGAAATGAACAGTTTACGGAAATGTTTATATTAAACAGAGCTGCTCAACACGAGGCGCACGTGTTTCAGATCTTTTGGCCACATTGTTTGCAAGGGTTGAGAAGACTGAGCCCTAGTCCGAACTCACAGTCTTAAGTTGTGTGAGTGGGTAAATGCTAGGACACAAGGCTTTACCTATAAGGAAATCAGCTTAGGAGGCTCTGTGGAAGAAGTGGGACTTAAAGATGTATTTAAACAAGGAGAATGAATAGGAAACTGTTGAAAGAGTAGAGGCTGACATGAAAAAGTACAGAGGGTTGATCATGGGGAAGCAAAAAATGATCATGGAAAAGGAAAAGTACTTTCAAAGATGTAAAGAGAGGTTGTGTAAGCAGGATTAGAGCAGAAAAGGCAGGAATGGGAAGGTTGTCCATTTTTCCATGCGTAAAGAAAACTTGGATATGTTATCTGAAGATGCATTTTTCTTTCTATTGATTCTCCCACCTTTCCTTGCCTTCAAGAGGGGAAAAAAAGTTTGACATCTGCCCATCCCTTTCTCTCGTAATAACATTGGTTTTGGTTTGTGTTGTTTACCCCATTTCCGGAATTCTAAACAGGATTTAAAGTTTTTAGCCGAACCTCCAATCTGTACAGGAAGCATTGGCTTCTCTGGTGAATGCTATCACTGAGATAGTGTATTGCAAGCTTTCTTGGGAGAAATAACACCTGTCGATATTAACAATTATTTTTTGCTTTGTTTAGGTTAGCAAGATAATGGTGGCAATTTAATTTTATCTTCTTATCGGACAATTCCTTTTGACTGCTTACAAATCTTTTCAACTAATCCATCAGCTGCATCAAATATTCTTATTACGTTCCACTACTGAAGTTTGAAGTTGAGATGTGCGGTAGTCATTTTTTTAGCAGACTGTTATGTAATGCTCTTGTCTGAAAATGAGTGTGCAGGATTTGGGAGACTTTCTTTTAATAATATGTAAATGTGTCAAATTAAACCGGTCTGTTGTGTTTTCTTAGAATAGGAATATTTCTACTAGCAGAATCAGAGAAGAAAGCCAAACTCATAAAATATGAGGTAGTGGTTTATGAAATGGCTTTTTTGTGATTGCTGAGATCAATTGGAGTTTGGTGGTGATTTTAGTAGAAACAGAATTGGGATCTCTAAGACTGGCGCTTATGTGCTCTTCTTTTAAATGTCCTTTCCTGCTTGTAAGGTTAAATAAAAAAGGAAAATGAAGACTCCTTGAATCTGTGTGAAGAATTTGACAGTTCACGCTGGAATGTTCGTTGTCTGCTTGGGCTCATTCAAAAATAACAGCAAACCAAAAATATCTTAAAGGTGGTGGCCTGCAGGTGACTATCTAATTTGATCTGTGATATTTACAGAAAGAAGAGCACGTCTCATAACTTCTTTACCAAATTTGAAATGATGAGGGTTAGGGTGAGTACAGATGTACCTGAAGGTGTAAGCTGTATTTGTCTGCTTTCTATTCTTAAAGCATATACAGGGTTACAGTCTACATATGTTTGTCAGAGTGATTAATGGCTTGTATCCATACATTAGAACTGAGAGTATTAAGATTTATATCTTTTTGTTTTGAAAAGCAACAGCAAGCCCATAAATACATGCTAAATGTACTCCATCTGATGAGCATGTGACCTATAGTGGACATTTACGGTAAATGACTAAAGCCATTTAGAGGTTTGTTTTTTTTTTTTTTAAGCTATTAAATACACTTTAAAATGTCATAAGATGTCATGAGCTGTGTATGTAAAGCTGATATTTATATTTATCAGACACTTTAAGAACAGAAAAGGTCTTGCCTTTGTACCTGTTTCTTCTTTGCTTTCCAAACTGATGAATACATTACCAGTGATAGGGGAGGTCAGGATAGAAAAATACAGGTGGTTGTCCTGGTTTTGGCTGCAATAGTTAATTTTCTTCTTAGTACCTGGTACATTGTGTTTTGGATTTAGTGTGAGAGTAGTGTTGATAATACACTGATGTTTTAGTTGTTTCTAGGTAGCACTTATCCTAAGTTAAGGATTTTTCAGTTTGCCGTGCTCTACTAGCAAGCAGGTGTACAAGAAGCAGGGAGCGAGCATGGCCACGACAGCTGACCTGAACTGGCCAAAGGGATATTCCATACCACAGAACGTCATGCTCAGCATATAAAGCTGGGGGAAGAAGGGAGGGGGGGACTTTCAGAGTGATGGTGTTTGTCTTCCCAAGTAACTGTTGTGCGTGATGGAACCCTGCTTTCCTGGAGATGGCTGAACACCCACCTGCCGATGGGAATTAGGCAGGGCTTTTGCTTTACCTATTAAACTATGACAGTCCTCTCTCTCCTTCTCCTCTTGAAATCCAAAAAGGACTGTTGTTTAACTCCCACTGGCAACCAAGCACCACACAGCTGCTCACTTACTCCCCCCTGTTGGGATGGAGGAGAGAAACGGAAGAGTAAAAATGAGAAAACACGTGGGTTGGCATAAAGACAGTTTAATAGGTAAAGCAAAAGCCGTGCACACAAGCAAAGCAAAACAAGGAATTCTTTCACCACTTCCCATTACACTGTACCAGCTACTAAGAAGAAAATTAACTCTATCCCAGCCAAAACCAGGACAATATCCACCCCTTATTCTATACCATTTACATCATGCCCAGATACCACACTTTCCCATAAATTTCCAATTAATCACCACTACTTTTCCTGTCTTTTAATATATACACACAGATATCATTCTCACAGTCTATGGGCCATCTCTATAAAATGTCTGTTGAGTGCATTCAGTCCATGACTTTGGACTCCATCTGTCATAAGTCTGTCGGGGCAGGAGGGATGGTGCAAAGTCTGCTCAGTCAGCAGAGCAGGATTGGGCTTTGTTGTGGTGTGGTGGGTGGGCGACATTGGGCACAGCAGGAGAATGGTGTGTAGTGTTGCATTGTTGCATGCTGACATCAGTCCTGGTTCCATCATTACTGTGCTTCGCTTGGTTTTATCAAAGCTCATTCTCAATTAATCTAAGTGATTCTTACTGTAATACCATTGATGTATTATAAAACAATTATAATAATGAAGACATGCAGTGGTGGAGTTATATAGCAATCAACATCATACAATTTAATCTATTGGCTATTCTCACCTAAAATCAAATCCCCTTGAGGCATGCATCAGAATTCCCCATCCTTTTGTATCACCCACCAAGTGTACCCGGGTCCTTGAGCAAAAGCAGTCCCACGAATGGGTTTGCCTTTGGCTGAGGCAGCAGTAACCCAGACTGTCTTCCCTAACACATTTTTTTTATGTGCGCTAACAGGGACTTCTACAGTATATAAAAGTTCTGATTGGGCAGGGCCAACCCAGCTGGCAGATCCTGTGTTGTTGACTAACCAGGTCACTTTTGCTAAATGTTCATCTCAATGTTTGAAGGTTCCACCCCCATTGCTCTCAAGGTAGTCTTTAACAGTCCATTGTATCGTTTGATTTTTCCAGAGGCTGGTGCGTGATAGTGGATGTGATATACCCACTCAATGCCATGTTTTTGGCCCAGGTCTCTATGAGGTTGTTTCGGAAATGAGTCCTGTTTTTTGACTCAATTCTTTCTGCGGTGCTGTGCTGCCACAAGACTTGCTTTTCAAGGCCCAGGATAGTGTTCCGGATGGTGGTATGGGATGTGTTTCCAGCCATCCAGTGGTTGCTTCCACCATTGTAAGCACATGGCGCCTGCCTTGGTGGGTTTGTGGGAGTGTGATACAGTCAGTCTGCCAGGCTTCCCTGTATTTATAGTTCAGCCACCAGAGAGGCTTTAACTGCTTGGCTTGCTTGATTGCAGCGCAAGTTTCACATTCATGGATAACCTGTGCGATAGTGTCCATGCTCAGGTCCATCCCTTGATCACAAGCCCATCTATATGTTGTATCTCTTCTCTGATGGCCTGAGGCCAAGCTATAAATAATTCACCTTTACGTTGCCAATCCAGATTTACCTAAGGCGCTTCAATCTTAGCAGCCTTGTCTACCTGTTGGTTGTTTTGATGTTGTTCAGTGGCCTAACTCTTAGGTACATAGCATCTATGTGATGTACTTTCACAACCAGGTTCTCTAGCCGGGCAGCAATATCTTGCAGCAGTGCAGCAGCCCAGATGGGTTTACCTCTGCACTGCCAGTTGCTCTGCTTCCATTGCTGTAACCACCCCTGCAGGGCATTTGCCACCATCCATGAGTCAGTATAGAGATAAAGTATTGGCCATTTTTCTTGTTCAGCACTGTCTAAAGCTAGCTGGATGGCTTTCACATCTGCAAACTGGCTCAATTCACCTTCTCCTTCCACAGTTTCTGCAGTTTGTCCTGTAAGACTCTACACAGCCACCTTCCACCTCCGATGCTTTTCCACAATGCGACAGGACCCATCAGTGAACAGGGCATATTGCCTCTCACTTTCTGACAGTTTATTATACAGTGGGGCCTCTTCAGCACGCGTCACGTCCTCCCCCGGTGATTTTCCAAAATCGTTGCCTTCTGGCCAGTCTATGATCACTTCTAGAATTTTCCTGGGTGACTTGTGTTTCTTATTTAAGTCTGTTGCCTGATCAGTGCAGCCCACTTACTCCACGTGGCATCAGTTGCATGATGTGTAGAAGGGACCTTCCCTTTGAACATCCAGCCCAGCACTGGCAGTTGTGGTGCTAAGAAGAGCTGTGTTTCAGTACCAAGCACTTCCGAGGCAGCCTGAACTCCTTCATATGCTGCCAGTATCTCTTTTTCAGTGGGAATGTAGCAAGCCTTGGATCCTCTGTATCCCTGACTCCAAAATCCCAGGGGTTGGCTTTGGGTCTCCTCAGGTGCTTTTTGCCGGAGACTCCAGGTAGGGCCATTTTTCCCGGCTGCGGTGTAGAGCACATTTTTAACATCTTGCCCCACCTGGACAGGCCCAAGGGCTACTGTGGGAACTGTTTCCTGTTTAATTTGTTCAAAGGCTTGTCGTTGCTCAGGGCCCCATTTAAAATCGTTCTTCTTCTGGGTCACTTGGTAGAGAGGGCTTACAGTCAGACTGTAATTTGGACTACGCTTCCTCCAAAAACCCACAATGCCTAAGAAAGCTTGCATTTCCTTTTTACTAGTCGGTGGAGACATAGCTGCTATTTTTTTGATCACGTCTATTGGGATCTGACAGCATCCATCTTGCCATTTTATTTCTAAAAACTGAATCTCCTGTGCAGGTCCCTTAACCTTTGTTTTATGGCAAAACTGGCTTTTAGAAGAATTTGGATTGTTTTCTTCCAACGTCCAAAACTTTTCATAGTGTTTATTTACATAGTTTATTCAAAGTGCCATAAGGATGACTGATAGGTGATATAGCTTGGTGATGGAAAAATGCTGTAAGTTCTGAGGGGGTTTACCTAAATTAGGTGCTGTGGGGAGATGTCTGAAGCCTGCCAATAGGAGACAGTATGAAGAGACAGTATGAAAGAAGTTTATACCTTTTTTTGCCTTCTAAATATGATATTTAATATATTCCAGGACTTTTAGAAATGTTCTAGTTCTATCTCCTTTAGTAACTTGTCCCAGAGAGCACTTCTGAGGCACGCCTGCTGGTATCAAGCTCAATGGTGGCTGATACTGAGCACCGGGTTATCTTCCTTTGGATACAGTGTTCTCTGTCTTCCTTACACCTACTTCTGCCTCTTTGTAGGTTCTCTTTGTACTGAGATATTCTAGGTTTTTTCTTCTAATCTGTCGTGTAACAGTGGTGAGAAAACTCGTGTCCGTTAGAAGCAACAGTGGGTCTAGCACTGAATTTGAGTTACATCTGAGTGACCTTGCATGCATCAGCACTGCAAAGTTGTGTTCAAGAGCAGATGTACCCATGGCTTAAATCTGCAGTTTGTATAAACATTAATAGGTTCAATGCATGTGTGTATGGTTTTGTGTGTGAGGAGGAAATTGGTCAAACACATGGCCATAACTGGCGTAGAAAACTGTGATTTTTGAACCTGCAGGATTTCATTTCTGGGATAGATACAAACCTGTGCATAAAAAAATATTTGAAGAAGACATGGAAGATTTAATTTACTAGCTGTCCTACTCAGCTAGCCAAATAATATTGTTTATTTCTATAGCACTCATTCTCAATAGAAATCCTAGATTATGTTAGCAAGCTTAGGCAATGTGATTTTGTACGCTTTTTTTTTTTTATTGGTCTTGTACAGGTTTGTGAAAAATCTTCAAACAAAATGTTTTTCTAAAGTTGGTTTAAAGATTTGTTGAAATGTTTTGATAATCTAGCATTTTTTTTTTAATACTATTGATGGATTTAAGGTATCTGAACTGACAGTGAATGAGCTGTAGAAGAATGTTCTAATGATACAAGAGGGTATTGAATGACGGCGGAGTTTTTTAGCATCTCTGAACAGTACAAATTGCTAACATCTTCGCATTTCTGTAAGGAGTACCCGCTTAAGGCCCAGTGGGTTAAGAATGTTGTTTACTCTGCTCTTGACTCCTGCAATATAACAATAAAAAAGTGATTAAAATTTAAGTAGTCATGAGAGATTTTTGCTATATCTAATTTCTTGAATGTTGGCGTGCATTAAAACTGGATAATTGCATAATACCATTGTGGTATTACTGTATAACCTTGTTTAGTAACCAACAGAAATAAGAACAGTAATTTTTTGATAAGTAGTCTTGTCCAAATATGGCGAGTTCAAAGATTGTTTAGCATTAAGGTTGTGTTGTTTCCTTTGTAGGTTGGATTAATGTTTTTCTCCATAGAGCTCTATTTTGAAGTATCTAACATATCACAAAAATCTTTTGCAAGACAAAATTTGATACTGATTTTCTCACATCAGAAGGGATTTTTCAACTTCTGTTTTGGGCAGGTAATGATTTAAGTAGATTTCACAAGGAAAGCAAGAGAGAGGCAGTCTTTTTTCAGTGTCTTTCTTTTCCTCATGGAAAAAAAGAGGTATACATTTTAAAGTTAGCACCTGCTGATAAGATCTAGATGTTCTTGGTATTAAAATTATTTTACTATATCAAGAATATGAAAGCTTTTCAAAATGTACTGCTCTAAATATTCTGTTCAATATAATTGAATCTGGGTTAAACTTACTTTTCTTATTATAAGTACTATCATCTTGTTATTCACACTATGCTAACTAAGAAACTGTCATCTTAATTTACAGTAAAATGATACAGTATCATCCCTGCTGTCAGATAAAAAGAATTTTGAGAGTAGGCAATAGCTATAGATTCATGTAACAATTGGTACAATTAATATGTGGCCAGTAGAATTGAAGTTTAAATTGTGAAAAAATGAGAGGGGAAAGTATTTCAGGGTTGGCATATTTTAAAAGGTAAAACAAACCTGTATGTGGCCCCAAACTGGCGGCATGTGGTAGCTGTTGTGGCTCTGCAGATTCTGTTGCTGAGCTTCTCTTAAGCTCTGTTCATAGTGCAAAGTGTGAGTGCATACAACAGGGACATACTTCAACTACTTTTAAATTGAACTGAAAAGGGGCTTATGTAATGTATGCATAGCAGTGAGGGGTCCAGTATAGGCTGCAGAACTTGCATGGGACCCTGGAAAGTTTGGGTAGCTAGCTTGCATTGGTGTGCTGAGACTCTGTAGTTACTGATTTGAAAACTAGGTTAAAGCTAGCTCAAGAATATGGCTATACAAACTGAAAGAATGAAGAAGATACTTTCTTTTTTTTTTTCCAACTGAATCCAGAGGAAGCAGTGATGGTCATCTCCTTTTTATAAGAAGCTGGACTGCTTTATCTGCTATCTGGTTTAAGTGAAACCTGGAAACACTTGTGGTACCAAAGGGGAATTTTTCAGGACTCCCATTGAGCAGAAAGCTGCAGACTCTCAAGGTTTCATTTGGACACCAGCAGTGGCACACGTGGTATCACTGTTATTAGCAGCATCCACTTCCAGGCGCTGAGTGACCTCTGCCAACAGAGGTGGATACTGTGCCCTGTACATCTCAAGTCCTAGCAGAAATCTAAGAACTGTCATTGCTACTCATTGCAGGGTCAGAGCAAAGTCTGTTTGGAAATAAGCTGCTTCATGTGTACTATCTTAAAAATTTACTTC